>LJZU01000148.1:0-170920 GCA_001513805.1 Davidsoniella virescens
TGGCTCTCATAGACCAAGTCAAGTCATAGAAAGAACAGGGCCTGAAAGTCGAGTATTGCACTATTTGATATCAAAGGCGCTTTTGACCATGTTATTAGGGATACCCTACTTTAGCACTGCAGAGTGTTAGGGTTACCACTACACCCAGTGGATTACAGCCTTTCTTCAAAAGAGGAAGGTCCACATATGCCTTAATGGCAAGCGAACAAACTTTCTTACAAGCAAGGCAGCCCAGTTTCACCCATTCTGTTCTTGATTTATTCAAGACTGATACACATAAAAATCCCCAGATCCATCCAAGTTCATGGCATTCAGCTCTCATACATTGATGATATTCTGATTACGGTGGCTTCGAAGAGTAAAGCAGCAAGCAGTGAACACATTGAAGTCCTAGGGACGACAATCAGCCCATCAGAGAAGATCAAATGGCTAGGAATCTGGCTTGACTGTCAACTGAATTTCAGTGAGCACGTCCAAGTTAGAGCTCTTAAGGCAACCAAAACCCTAATGGGAATCCAACGGATTGCGCGGAAGCATAGCGGTTTAAGTGCGAAAGCAACTAGACAGCTGTACCAAGCTGTGATCCGTCCTATCATGGAGTACGGTTCGATTCTCTGGTGGACGAAATTGAAGCCAATTACACTGAAAAAAAAACACCTCGAAAAAGTACAAAGTTTGGCGATTTCCATGATGTTGGGCACCTATAAGCAGGCTCCGAAACGGGTTTGTGAAATAGAAGCCGGCATCAAATCAGTTGGGATCAACTTGGAGTGGAATCACCTCAAGTACAGAACGAGACTTCTCCAGTTCCCCAAGCACCACCCCATTCGTCTTTGCGCCCAACCTATGAAAGACTACCTGAACTCTGAGTCTGACTTTGAGTCCCTTGGTATCTTGGGTCCCTACAAGTTGAAACGTGAGTCCCAAGTGCAAGCGATTGCCGTGGACATCAAGTACCTGATACCTTTCAAGGCACTTCAGCGCGCTAAAATTGTATGGGAGGCACCATGGGCCAAGCGAACCCCCATTTCCACCCACATCCCCAAGGTCAAGAAAGAAGAAGCAAAGGAAATCCACCTGGCGTTGCTCGAATCTTTATGGTTAGAGGTCAGGTGGTGGAGGAGGAAGTGACCAACGATAGGGTTACCGATGAGGGTTAGCCATTCGCATTTCTTGGTGAATGGTCGTGGTGTTGGTTTCCTGAATGTTTTTCTTATGCTGTTTTTGTTTTCATGTTTTGTTTCATTGTTTTTGCTTGTTTTTCTGTTATTGTCTATTGTTTTATTTGCTTTATCTGTTTTATCATACTGTTTCTTTTATATCTTCATAGCTCTATAGCTCCATAAGATTAATGAATATAATTTTTTTTTTTAAATGAACAAAATCCAGTATCTTATCAGATCATCTCTCTGTCAGCTAACCTGTCAAAACCCTGGTTGAAGAAAATCCAGCAAGAATAGGTAATCAAGGCCCAGTTTGAGAATACTGAAGTGGATAGTTTTGTTTTGGAGTAACTAAGGCCGTTCTATTTCTTTTAAAGAAGTTATAGTGCTCTCTTAATGGCAACTTTTTTTTTTTGCTAACTAACTGTAGTTCGTGGTCTAGTGACTTTTGGCTTCGTATTAACAACAACAATCCTTGACGAAACGCGTCTCAGTGATCTAAAAAGAACAGGAAAAAAAAACGCCATTGCGCAAAGCTATATCATTTGTTAAAGTCCCCAAAATGCTTAAGAACTATTCTCGCTGTCTTGTCAATCTTTCCTCCGTACTTTTTTTGCTGCCTTTGGTCGTTTTTGCATCCTCAATCATTGTAGAATTGCTTTGATTCTAGTGACCGAAACTAATCATATATTTAAATCAACTACCATTCCGTCATTGTTACGTCGAAACTGTACCCCTCAACATATATATATATATATTTTCAACATCCAAACAGCAGTTAAAACGCGCAATCTTACCTTGCCATCGTCATCGTCATCGTCATAATCACCATGGCGAGCGAATTGGAGCCAACACTCCCGCCTCTCCCGGCCATTTATAGCAGTAGTCCCGTCTCCCATTCTCCCATCTGCAATCCACGAAAACGTGCTCTGCAGCGCGAAGAATGCCATCCTCTCAACATCACTACGTCCAGCGACCCCGCCATCTTCTCCAGCGACGACGATCCGTCTCTCGAAAGCTACGCGCCGTCAAGCGAGCGACGCAAGAGGCGCCTTATCGGATCCTGGTACGAGCATAATGCCGCGGCAACCATATCGTCTTCCGACTCAATCTTCGGCGATGATGGTCCCGTGACTCCTGCATCTTCGCGCCGTCCGGTTGCGCGCCGCATCTTCCAGCGCGATTTCGATAGCGGCATATTCTTGGCTAGCGATGGCGGATTGTCGACAGACGAGGATTCGCTATCGATGCCGCCGCCTCCAGTTCTGCCGCGTTCGCGTCGGTTGACCCTCGGTACTACTCGTTGTGTTTCCATGGCCGAACAGGCTGCCCGTCGCATTATCGAGACCTGCGTAGAGGAAGGCAAGGAGTCAATTGACCTTTCGTGAGTCTAAGCCTGTTTTGCATTTCATCATAGCCCACTTCCAATCCTTGTCCACTGCCCTGCAGCTCTGCAGCGTGCTGCACGAACCACATCTAACCACGCATCCCTTTGTCTCACCATTATGCAGTGGGTACAATTTAGATACCATCGATGACGATTCGCTCGTCCCCATCACCACTTTCACCTGCATTCCCACCGTCGTTGATGGTGCGCCCTTCGAGCCCAAAGATCCGGAAATCAAACTCGTGCTATCCAACAACCGCCTTCACAGTCTTCCCGGAGCCGTTCTCGACATCGACAATCTTACATATCTCAGTTTGCGTGGTAACAAACTGACCGAACTCCCCGCCTGTCTCGATAAGCTCAAAAACCTCGAGACTCTCAATGTGGCTCTCAACAAGCTACGCTATCTGCCCAAGTCTCTGCTCAATCTGCTTGGAAACAACTCTAAGCTCAAGAATCTTTTGGTTCATCCTAATCCCTTTGTTCAGCCCGACTCCGCTCCCTCGCTAAAAGATCTCAGCTTGGACGACTCCATGTCCGCATGCAGCAGCAAGACTGCCTTATATCTAGCCCGTTCAGCAGCCCAGTATCTGACGACATCAGGTCGGGTTTGCTCGAAGATTCACCTTCCACTACTCGCCGGCCCTTCTTCTATCCCTTCAGATGGCGAAGAACTAGATGCTGATCCCGAGTATTGTTTTTCTCCAAGCGAAAACGTTCCCAGTCTGATCGAACTGGTTCTCCGTCAATGTTACAACAGCTCGCATCTTCGTGAGATGCCAAAGTTTATCGAAGGTGACGAGTTTTTGCACATTCGCCGCTTGCTCGAGAAAACACAAAAGTCTCACGATCAGCGCGGCAGTAACTGCTCTTGTTGCAAGAAGCGCTTCGTCATGCCTGTTGTACAGTGGCTAGAGTGGTGGGCTGTCGCTGACGGTGTATCTGAGTCTCTGCAGGGCGAAGGGAGAAAGCCTGTCGTCACTACGAACGGAAACGGTAGCATCGCCATTCCCTTCTTAGCTGAAGGCTGTACTTGGAATTGCAGACCTCAACAAATTTCTTTTGGCACGTCTTTGGATGCTTTAAGAAAGTAAGCGGTGTATCTATCTAAAATATTAGCAAAGCATATGTGCTTATATGTTTGCTTATTCACGATTTCTAATTTGTATTTATCTGCATTGGTTCGGGGCTGGTGTTGTGGAGGTTCATTAGCATTTATTATCATGCTTGCATTTCTTTCATTGTTATATCCTGTATTTTTTTTTTCGTTTTCTCGGCTTCAGAGCTTTTCTATTGCCGTTAAGCTCATCGCCGGCATAGACGTTTTCATAGCTTTTACTTGCTAGCTGGCAGGACCACAAAGTATCGGTCTATATGATGTATTATATAAATAGTAAAATATAACTATATGCTGTGCGTATTCTTAGTTGGCCAGCAACTTGATACTGATTATGCCCTTCTAGTCCCAATCATCGTCGCTATCGCTGTCTCCGCCTTTTCTTAGATTTGAGGACTTGATTCCCTTGTTAAAGAACCTCTCCTCCTCGGCATCTTCAGCATTTCTTCTACGCTTGATGACACGCATGTCAGTATCCGGGATTGCGCCAGTCTCAACGAGAAGATTGTCGATGAACATCATGTTCGCGCGACGTCCGCCAACAGTCGCTAATGTCACCACTTGCTTAACGATGTCTCCCTTGCTATACACCAGGATAGTCGGGCAGTTGATTTCAGGGTAGTTCTCGATTGCTTTGTTTGCTTGCATCTCGCAGAACTTGATGTCAGCATACTCAGATGCTGCCTGTCGCCAGAGATCACCCAGTATTCGTGACTCAACATTTGAGCCTGTAGAAGATGTGAGATTGACATAGACAGGACCCTTTTCAGATGCTTCCGTTACTTCTCGGGAGTAATCTGGCTTCGAAATCGGATATACACTGCCGTGGGCAGATTTCTTTTGCAAGGAAGCAATCTCCGCCATGCGCTTTGCCTTGTAGATCTCGATAAACTCGTCGTCTTCCTCTTCCTCGAGTTCATCAAGTTCGTCTAGGTCTTTGCCTTCAAGGCGGTTTTCGTGTGCGAGAGTTCGGGCTTCAAGTAAAGCTTCTTCGATCATGGGCGTAGGACTAGGGGGTTTCTCAGGGATGATTTTGTGTTGTCTCAGAATGTCGTTCCTAATTTACACATTAGACACTATGGTGTACATTAAGCTATCGTACAAACTATAGCTTGTCCAGCCTACCATTCGGTATCGGCGTCCGGATCGTCAATCGGGACAGCGATACGTTGATCCATTGGTGCAGCCATGATTATTGGTAATAGTTCCGGCGTGAAGGTAGTGTATAGAATAATTTGCCAATGTAAATGATTATAAACAACTAACAAAGTCGAGTGATAGCCTTGTCTCGTCCGCCTACTTCGACCTACTTAGCTCTCCTTTTCACATGCCCCTCCATGCCAATTAGCTTAACGACATGCATATTACCCCATATTAACGTTACTCTACAACTCGACATGCCGTCATGTCTCAACGAGTGTTTAACCGCGGAATTCCCGCAGCGTGCGCTACGGCTTTCCACTAGGGTTATTCACTAGCTTACATTTTTCCTCCCAAAGAAAAAAAAAATACATACAAAACTACGTAAATTCCCCATCACGTGACATTAGCCCTATCCATTCACCAAGTAGATAGTTTTTTTGTTCCATCCGCGTGCGTTTCTATGTAGAGGGCCCGTCAACGACAGCCACCAATCCTGCCAGCCCACCGCCTTGTGCCCTTCCAATTTTGAACGTGCTGCGAAAGAAGTCTATCCACGTCTCACGACTGCATTAACTCCTCTTCCTTTCCATCTCAATCGTCAGTTAACCGCTCGACAAAAATACAGACAAGATGGTAAGCCCATATCTGCTTCAAAGTTGTCAACAAATCAGTATTGCCATCTTCGACAACATGACCAGCGTCTATCCTCTCTTCAATGCTCAATTGTTCTCCGATCTCGAAACCGAAGTCATACCAATCGACGACCAAACTTGAAATTCTCACGAACTAAACCACATATTCACAACTCATTTACAATTGGAACTGCAATCTCCAGACGCCATGCTATTATACGGACTACGATAATTGATATTGAGAGGGCCAAACGCTGGTGTTATGCTGTCGAATGAGGGGTCATACGTACTCTTCGATATTCAGACTGTACTAACACCACTATCTAGGTTCTCGCTGTTGATCTCCTCAACCCCTCGGCTGCCTCTGAGGCTAAGAAGCACAAGCTCAAGGTGAGAAATGCTCCCAAGTTACCAACGAATGTATCATAATTTGTTAAGGGTGTAATAACCTATAAAAAAAAAATTGTTACATCCGAAGGCAACACACTTTGCCCCAAACCACCAAAATTTTTGTCTCTAACAAAATATTCGATATCAGACCCTTGTGCCCGCCCCTCGCTCGTTCTTCATGGACGTCAAGTGCCCCGGCTGCTTCACCATCACCACCGTCTTCTCGCACGCCCAGACCGTCGTCATCTGCCAAGGATGCACCACTGTTCTTTGCCAGCCTACCGGTGGTAAGGCCAGATTAACCGAGGGCTGCTCTTTCCGCAGAAAGTAAACATCTCAGCTGTCTAGTTTCAATAGAACCACCAAAAAAAATGGAATGATCGGCTTGGGCTCATGTTTTCTCTTTTTCACTACATCAAATATCGTCTACATCTATCTCTTTTTTTGTTATCAGAGTTTCGTATTTTCGACTCTCGGCCTACAGGCGGGTACGCTTGGGCTGTTGATGTTTATCTCTTTCTTTTGAAGTAACTACTTTTCACTCATATTCCCTTTTTCCATGGCCTCAATTCTTTTTAATAACTGGGCGTTCACGGGCCTCATCTTGAGGAAACAAACAAAAAGCTATGGATTATGTGGTAACAGACAAGAGCTCTCTTTCTCTCAATTTGAAAAAATGGCAATTTGTCGAGTGCTTAGGGACATCATAAAAACTAGAACGGTTTAGCAACGGAGCATGGAAAAAGTACAAGCAGGTATGATACAAATACTGCCAATGGAACATCTGGATATCTTCATTTCCAGGATCTGACGTGAATACATGGTAACATGTTTTGAATTCTGTGACTCAATCATCTGCTAGCTTTTCTATAATACTTGTGATCTTTCTAATACATAACACTGACGGCATGTATATAAATCAATGTGATAGTAGGACAAGTAAATCTGTATATGTATGTGAAAGCCTCTAGACTTTTTTTTTCAACAACATCATTACATGATTCCATGTACAACATCGTGACGGTCCGGCCTTATCATGTATATATACTAGAATAACCCTCACACGCTAAATTAGAAGAATGCGTTTTCGCGAGATATGCTATCTATCTCACGCTGGCTGGACACAATCCCCAAACAATCCCCCTCTCGGAACCCGATATCATAAGTTGATAACACTCGTCCGATGTATGACTGCGCTTTCCAATAGGTGAGCTCATTGAAGATATCAATGCATGTTTAGGCGTAACTATACAAGGATATCTATAATAATAGTTCTTTAACGATCTTCTTCTACATAAAGAACAATATCCCCTTCTCCAGTCATCATACACATAATTGGCCACGAAGAATCCTGCAAGCTCCATCAACATCATTTACCCACTAGTTTCCGAAAAGGGTAGCTACGCGTTTAGCCACGCGAACACGTCTTTGAGTTTTTCGAGCTCCTTTGTTAAAGAAGTCTTATCTAGTTGACGATACATATCACGACAACAAAAGAATCATCAACTTTCAACAGGAAAATAAACAATTCCGTCCATCAAACACTATATATTCCCCCATCAAAAGCATATAAAGCCTGGCATTTCTACCCCGCTATAGCTTTCCAAGCGAGCTAATAATCTAGGCCCCTCCATTACCCCATGATAACAATACATGATCAGTGCTGGCTAAACAAGACAGAAATCAATCCAACCACTATCGTCGTCACGGGCCCCTCCCAAATCGCTCAAGATCCCTGTTTTTGTGCGCTCGCTTTATTGCTTGGCCACTTGTGTTGCTTGCAATAAATCAGGCTTTTTTTGGTACAAATCTGTTATAGCATTGCTTGGGTACCTGGTGCCTCCCCCTTGCTCGAAAGCAGACCCTAAATCTTTCCTTTTACCCATTCAATACGATTCTTTGTGTTTTGCCAATCATCAGTCTTCGATTTCATTCTTTCATCGCCCGGCTGCATATCGACGTTACATCATCTCGCATACAGAACATCTTATCATTGAAGCAACACTCTTACGATTCCACGCCACCCAGAATCTATTTTGCCAACTCATACTTGAACTATCTTCCTTCGTACGAAGAATAGCAACAAAGACCTGTTTCGCTTCTTTTTATTTTTCATTTTTGTTTGTGATACACGCAAAAGAACACCACCGCAGCACGTCTCAAACTCAAAATCCAAGACATTCCGTATAATCCTCTTCCATTCTTGATCAGTATGTCTCAGGCTAGAGCGAAACGCCAGTTCAACGGCGCCGCTGCCGATCCGTCTCAAAGACAGATTACCTCTTTCTTCGAGACTACCGGCCGTACCCAGTCAACTGCATCGAACAACCGCCATCTCGGTTTCAGCAACGAGCCTGCCTTGCCTGACGCTATCCAGTCCTCTCTTTTGAGTGTCGGCATGCGTGTCCGCAAGTCTGTGCCTGAAGGCTACAAGACTGGCACCTATCGCGGTCCACATGTCTGGGCTAAAAACGATGGCTTTCCCTTCAAACCATCCTCGAGTGTCCAAAGCCAAAAGGTTTACGCCAACACATCCGGTACATCCGCTGCTATCCTTGCGCCGTATTGCGGAATCAACAGGATTGGGGGGCTTTCAACGCAACCTATCAGCATTGCGAACGACCATGTCCCCCAGTTTACCGATATTCCCGGACTGTCCTCGTCACAGGAGACCGTCGATGACTATGAATCAGACGATGAGGTCGTTCAGAAGCCCCACGAAAATAAAAAGCGTAGCTTCACTGTCGAAGATGACTTTGAAGATTACCCTGGCTTCACTTTTGGAGACGAAGAGTCTAAGCAACACTCTCGCGGTCCCGAGGTCAACATAGTTTACCCCGATCGTGTGATGGCTGTTCCTCGCAAAGCCCGCCAGAAGCCAGCTGTTACCAATGACTTCGAAGAGGCTCCTTTCTTGGTGTAGTTTGATATAAGCATCGACTTTGCACAGAGTCAGTGCAATCTGATCGCTCCTTTGCCGTCATCTTCAAGCTCTCAACACCTCTAGAGCGTCGTCAAAACACTGATCGAATAAACGGACTGTCTATCTTCAATGGTAGATAGTGATCACGACCGATTAGTGATTAAAGGTCTGTTATTTTTCTTTGTTTCAATTACCGTTATTAGGTCTATTTCCATGTTATCTTTCCTGTTATTTATCTATACCATTTGTTTTTTTTCTTCTTCTTTCTTTCCTGGGGCTTGATCTTCTTAGGATAGTCTTGGGCCTTTCCTATCTATGTCTAGGAAACATGTATATGCATTCATACTGTACACATTAGCACAATCAGATAGAAAGCAATATAAACTATCAATAAGCTATATACAATGTAATATTCCTTTTCAAAGTTGATGGGGTATAGTTATTCTTAGAAGTCTGAGTCATGTTAGAATTGTAGTATATCGATTTTGTAAACAAATTATGTGGATATGTAGTTACTATTTAGATACTCGGGAATGGATCACGAAACTCAAGTAGATCTCGTTGACCATAAATCTCGCCTGCGACTGTCAAGATCATATTCAAGGTATGCCGCATATTAAGGCGGACGTCTTTCTCTCTAGCTTCGACGGCTGCTTCATCTTCTTGTACTTCACCTTCATCATAAACCTCTTCGGTCATTGATTGGGTGAGTTCAATCTCGGGCTCCTTGACGTAATCAGAATCAATGTGTGAGACACGGGCAAGAAGACGAGCCTTGACTTGTTCCAAGGTTTCTTGGTTATTAGTCTCTTCTTGGGTCTCTTCTTCCTGTATCTCGCCTTCTTCATCGGACATTTCCATTGCTTGGTCTTCATTTCCTGATTCGACCGCATGGTTGGATAGTGGTGATAGCGGTCGAGATGGATATTTATCAGCACAGGGCTCATCGACTACACTACCACCCTCATTGGTCTCTATTGTAGTCGATATTGGTATATCGTGAATCAGGACCTTATCGCTATTATCGACTTCCATTTCAGCGACAAGGTTAGGATACGTATCCGACTCGTCAACCACTTCATGAAGACCCAAGTCTCCTCCACCATTTGCAAGTTCATCTCGCAGTGCGGCCATCTCACCCAAACTTCTCGTCATCAATACCGCACGACGACCGATATCACGGATCCAAGCTATCTCCGTATGGTGCATCTCGCCCTTTTCTGGAAGCCGCGCTAGTAATGCCCAAAGCCAACGACTAGTGCGTTCACGAATCTCGTGGCCTATACGCAGAAACTTACCGCCGAGTATCACGCGCAGAACACGCAATACACCCTCTTTGTCCATAGAGGCAATCTGTA
This sequence comes from Davidsoniella virescens, assembly GCA_001513805.1. Taxonomy (NCBI): domain Eukaryota; kingdom Fungi; phylum Ascomycota; class Sordariomycetes; order Microascales; family Ceratocystidaceae; genus Davidsoniella; species Davidsoniella virescens. The sequence goes on from LJZU01000148.1 coordinate 10,114, forward strand.
CGGGCAACGGGTCGGAGTCATAGATACGTTTGTTCCAGATAACGAAAGTTGAACTGCGTGAACCGAAGGAACCAACGAAGAAACCGTGAGTCTTGGATAGGCCGTCGACGAGATCGCGTGGTGGTTTACGATGGAGAGTGCTACGCAAGGCATGAAACCGATCTAGTAAACTAGTATAGTAGACATCGGCAAGGACTTGCTGAGGAGAGATCTCGGCGTTTGGGTCTTCTGGCGATACGATATCGGGCGCGGCAGTATATGCGCCATCCTCGTAAAAGCCTTCTTCGTAGGCCTCTTCATCCTCACCGTAGTACTCCTCATCTTCATCGTAGTACTCGTCATCTTCGTTGTAGTATTGCTCGTCGTTTGCGTATTCAGCTGGTAGCTCGGGCCCTAACTTGACTTTGGGTGCTACCAATAAATGCGGAATGCCATTGGCTTGGTGTCTGTGTTTTATACTCACCATATCAGTTTTTCACATGTTCTAAAAACCTGAATTGAAAAGGTAAATTCGTTATATTTCCTGAGATCCCGCTGTATCTGATTGTCTTTTTTGATTCTTCATCTTCAGTTTAGCGGGATAGCTTGGACAAAGAAAGGGGATCATACGAATTTGGTTATAGCTAGGCTTACCTCACGGAATTAAGATAGGCCATGGCCTCTGAATCATCCTCAAAGTCTAAATCATCATCTTTGGGAACACTGGTTTGTGTACCTTGGCCGGCGAAGAAGTATTTTTGTCCAAATGTGGCGTCAATGAAGGCATTTTGATGTTGTCGTGGTTTTTGATTAGCGGTAGAGTTCTTCTTGGCTCTTTTAGATACACTTTTTGCGCTTTCGGGAATATTATCATCTGTATCGAAGGGTCGTTTTGTTGCCATGTTAAATGAATAGCCTAAGGAAATGATTGAACACTAAAATAAAAATCAATGGTTGAGAAGTACAATTGATGCCCGTCATAGATGATATCTTGCTAAAATCGCATTGTTCGTCATTGCCAGGCGCGTTGAGGTTGCGATGCGAAAGTTGGTACGATACAGGATGTCACGTGCTTATATGGGGACAAAAGGTTTAATGATCCTTCGATGCATGCTTATGACATCTTGACGCATTAGAAGGGTTTCAGTAGACCAAAGATTAAGATACATATGTATGAATGTAATAATATGATACCATGTACATCACATATATCAATGGGGTAGTTAGTTGAAACCTTTATCGACGGCCAATGAAGAATATTAGAGTACGAATATGTATCCTATAGGTACATTAAGCTCTCCAACAATAAAATAACCCTATCAGTACAACCATAACCCTACTATAATCACGTCAATATGCAACAAGATACATTTAACAACAATATCAAAAGTATCTAAATGCTGTATACAATAAGACAAGCCAAACAGCACAACCAACGGATTTCCAAAGCATGAAAACTCTGATAGCATACCTATGTATATATACGACTACTAAGGTCCAATCCAAGTAATCTTGAGGGGTTGATTTGACCAATCCTCGTGAAGATTGCATGTACAAAACGCTGGATCTGGTCGTCCCATGGTGTAGCATGGAGACATTATAAAATTACATTATTCAGCACACATATGTATGTAGTAGATAAGATCTAGTCAGCATGTGGGCAATCAGTTTACATCTGCGGCGTAAAAGAGATCGGACATAAAAAAGGACTTGAGTAGATCTCCATGTAGATAACGACCCTTCAAAGAATATGCAGATATAGAGAGGTGATTATACTAAGCTACATCTGTATGTCATCGTCTGATGAGACCAGGGGTGGGTCATGAGTCTCTAGGCAGATTCTCCTTCATAGGAAGTAAGAATCCGTATGCTAATCTACTCTACAAGTATGATGTTCTTGCCCCCTCAACACAGACCATGCACGGGTCTGAGTGCCATAGTATGCACGAATGGAATAGGTGGGATAAGTGGCATCTGGCCTTGCTACTGAGGAGGACACCCATATATCTGCCTTGCGGCATGCAGGAGTAGTGCCATTTGATTTACATGGAAGACAAGAGAAAAGATACATGGTATAAACTGTCCCGTTCCAGAAAGGTTGACCTGCATATCGCGAACCGTATTAGCCAATAGATCGTAGCGGAAGATCGAAACTTAAGCATGTACGATGGAAACATGAAAAAAAAAACCCGAGAGGGAGAATGGGAAGAGAGAAAACACGGGGATTTCGTGTTAGAAATGCTACATAAGCTGCAGATGATAGCATAGTTGGTTTCAAAGAACCTTTCATTCGAAGTGATGAGAGGACGAGAGAGAAAGATTGGACGGCAGAATAAAGTGTGAGTGAAAATTAGATATATGTACAAATCCAGAGACAAGGGTCGGAAGAGGGAAACACGAACGCACGACCCACAACTTAGCCCGTGCCGCTTCATCGAGAACGATCAAAAAGGAACTGCCATCAAAAGCCATCTTGTTGCGGAAGAAGAATGGGCTAGACCCCGCCAAAAAAGCCCGTGCTTGTCAATAATGTGATTTCTCACCATGTAATGTTTGTTGGTAGTCACTTGCTCAGTAGAAGAAACGGACATAAACGTGTAGGTTTATTTGATAGGAAAAAAAAAAAAGAAGAAGAAAAGAGCACAATATCGCAAGCGTGGCATGGGCCAGCTCTTCGACACCGGAAAATTTGATGGTGCGCAGAAGGAGAATATGTTTCCTACTAACTAGTCTGATTCGGTATAATGAATGAGATTTCCAAGGACCCAGGTCTGGTAGACATCCCCTGACAGAAGAATATGCTATTCTTGGACGGAGCTACCGGTAGTGGACAAGGCATTCAACCCTGAATGAAAATGCGGCCATGGTTCGGGGAGTTTTGGTTGGGAAGACAGACTGAAAGCGAAGAAAAAGATCGGGGATCAGACTCATGTTCTAGCCCTGACCCGTGGATTTCTCATCGTTTTTCATGATTTTTAACCATCAACTGACGAGTCTGCACTTATGTGTATGTTTGTTTGAACTTCGGTCACCCAAGCCGAGCCAGCTGATCAAAATAAAGCAAGGCTGTGGTTTTTAGATTGTTGATCATAAGTGCACATGATAAGTGCGGGTTGATGAAAAGTAGGAAGGTACTACTGATGAGTGACGCATACTTAAATAAGGAAAGCGTGGCGCGGCTAGCCACTAGGACAACCAAGAAAACCAATTGGCCGGACGATATACCTATAAGGTATACAGAACTATAAGCTAGGGAGTAGACGCCACGTTTCATGGTTTGCTTACTATCGTTATTGTGCGTGTGCGACTATGTAAAGTGCGTAACTACCACATCTACTGTAGCGCAACGACAGACTGCAACCTCAACTTATGCAAAAGAAAAGAATGATGTAATTGAAGTTCTTTAGGTTCTGCACAATGTCATGTGATATCAAGTGATTAGACAATCCAAGCTGCCACATCAAGGCGGCGCAGCATCTGTCAAGGAACACTGCAAAGTCAAATTCTTACATACTAACTTGGTAGTTATAGATGATAGCAAATATGTAGGATAGTGTAAGTTGATCCTGATATGGGATAATTGCTACCAAAATCAGCTCAAGGTCCCATTGGACTAATGGGACTGGTAACGTAGCAAGCGAGACATAGAGACATAGATGTACATATACATTTTGTTGTATTTCTAGGGTAGAAGCACTTGAGAATGATACTGTATCAACGTTGACCCTACCTGGTGGATTTATTTCCAACTATGTTTCTGGGCTCGGCAAGACGGAGCAATATGTAAAGCGTGAAGTAAATGTTTCCAAAAAAAAACCCCAAGCCACAAGAATTTGGCGAGTATTGATTGCCGCCGAATCAAGAGCGCAACGTTTGAGCATCCCTAACTAGGCATTGATCGCCAGATAAACGGATCAACAGATATGATTCAATATATAATATGCTTGATTATTCTTTTTCTTTTCACAGAGGTCGAGGTATTGCATGCGGACTAGGACGTTTACCCTCCCGTTTATCACGTATTCATACAGACCTGTCGATGTAACGATAGGCAATAGCGAACCATGGTAAGATGTAGAATGGTAGTAGGAAAAAAGAAAACAATAAGAAACATGAAGCAAGCGGTGGTCAAGTTCATGGGTAGCCTTGACAATAATACTAAGTATAGCTTATAGGTCATGTATTTGTACCTTTTTCGTTATTGAATATGCAGTTTTATGTTTTTTTTTTTTGTTTTTTTTTTGGCTCGGACTGTATAACACTTGTGGTAATATGATCGTATCGCGATATGTCAACATACTTGGTCTATTTTGTCGGACAGAAACGTGCAAAAAAGGACGGCGAAGGCCGTGTCATTTTCTGTCACGATCGATGGGGTAATAGAGGAGAGGATAGAAAGAGTCGGCCTTATTTTATTATCCAGGACAAGGATATAGCGTAGAATTGTGCTGTACATACTAGTGGACTTTTTGTAGTGTAATTTTTTGTGGACTTGTATAAGCTTTTGCTTGTAGTAAGGAACATTGGTGGATTGATAAGCAGAGGTTGTGAAGCGGCCTTAATGTCTTGATCGAGAAACGCCCCCCCCCCCCCCCCCCCCCCCCCCCCGTTCACCATTGTGCAGGGCAGGCTAATGTACTCGGTCTTCAGGATTCAAAGCTAACTACTAGCTCGCCGAATCTTGCGAGCTATTATGTTGGCGAACATGCATGGTGGTTAGTATTTAGACAGACAAATCTATACGGTCAGGCTTCGGAGGTTAACGACAAACTCCGACCAGAACCAATCGACACCATGCCAAACCCATATTCTTCGCTCTCTTGAAGCCCACGATTGTGACAAGTGAATATGATATGATCAGACATATTGTAGTCAGGGCCATGAACGGTCGCTGAGGCCAAGTCTATGAATACAGATATAATTGGTCGACTTGGTGTTACATTTGCACATCGTATACTTGTTGTATGATATTGTATCCGAGCACATTGATTTATGATGCTACACTGCCGGCATGAGCTTTCTCATATATATTTGGCAGAAGACTGCGGTAAAAATATTCCTTGAGACCAAGCACCGAGTCTAATACCGTATTAATTTTTTGTCTTTGGAAAACCAACGGTGACACATATAAAATTAGCCGATGTCATTGAAATTGTTTCTAGAAGATCGACAAGCTGTCTTGAAGCTAACCGTTATAGCTTAAAAAAGTACTGCATATGCTTTTTTAAGAAAAAAAAAAACCAGAGGCTGTGTTTGCTTTTTTGGGCTGAGCTAAGCAAAATAAGGCCTTTATTAGTCGAACGGATTTCAACTGCGGCGCTTCTTCTACGTTGAATACTTTTATATCACCAGAAAAAGATGGCACCTAGGCTTAATGGGCGCAGTAAAAGGAAGAAAAAAAAAGCCTTTAGGACATATTAAGGCACCAAAAGCCGAATTTAAGCAAATGGGTTTTTTTTTTAAAAAAAAAAACTTTAATCTTATGGAGCTATAGCTATGAAGATTTGTAAATAGGTGTATGTATATATTTTAAAAAAAAATTAAAAGAAAAAAAAAATTGTGTGAAGGTCGCAAACTTATAAGAATGCCGGACTTTTGTTAAGGCCAGTACGTAAAAACGCTTATTACATAGTTAAGTGAATAGCTAAAACTTTGTCTGTTCAGTTCCAGTCGCTTGTTTCAAAAGGCAAAGCTACCTTGCTAGACAACACTAAGGTGGCAACCTACAAACTAAAAGTGAACAGTGTTGAAGTGTCTTGTCTATTAGGGGAATATCCTTTCGAATTATAACAGCGCAGATAGACAGATAGACGACTATAGACAGGTCAGTGGGCAGACAGACGCTGAGACTATTCTTCTAGGGAGATAAATAGTCACTTAGGCCATCATGTATGTACCTGTCCCGCACTCATCCTGACATCTTTCTGTATGACTTGGTCTATATTTATTGAATGAATAATGCCAAAGGCCATGCATACCTTTGAGCATGGCTAAGCGCAATAAATTGACAAAAACGGCAAAAAGGCGAGAATGGCCAGCTACATTAGAATGCACGAACCCGAGCAAACCACGCCAGGCTTTGGCCTACAGATAACTTACCATAGCTTTTTTCATATGCCTAGGTTTATATCTCTATTCCTTGATTTTCTCATATCGTTACTCTGGTTCACATCTTCTCTGTTTTATATCTTCGAACACGACGAGAACGAGAGGCCTACCGAGCCACCGGAGCCCGTCCATGGACTTGTTGTGTAATGTCTATGTGTGTGTGCTTAGATCTTGTATGGGGCTAAAGTCAACGGTAATAGCGAGGGTTGCTTCTTAGCGCAAAAAAATATCCTCAGATCGATATGATTATCTGCTCACTCTCCCTACCATCTTATTTGTTACAAGAGTTGACCTACACAAAATCCGCATTTAACCCTAGTATACATGTTCCTATAAATCTCATCAAACCCTAAGGATGGTTCCGACTTCGTCTTACTTTTGGTGCATTAGGTTTCTGACTCGGAAGGCTTATGTTTGAGACTACCTAGCTATGGTTGAGTTTCTGTCTTCTTTTCTAATCCTATAGCTTCTACGATTACTGTAGTTGTATTAGTGTGGTTCAACCGTTCTAGACCCTTGCTTTTCTTGTAGTGTTGCAGTGTAGCAACCGTATAATCGATATATGTGTAGACGCTCCCTTGTCAGAGCTAATAAGTTGTAGTTGTCTCTCAATAGAATATATCGATGTCCATACATAACTGCGACATACATATAGCATGACATGATATGTAGATACATGATGTCTCCCTACTATTAAGGAGTCATGGCAGTCTTCTCATAGTTTGTATGTATGGATATTGCTGCTCCACAAAGAACTTTTGAGCGTCATCACTGACAAAAGACCAATCCGGGTCATCTGAGCCGTTCATCGTCCCGTCGAGGCGGGGCGGGATTGGAAATATACGAACCGATGGATGGTAAGTCATAATATAGAAAGAAAAAAAAAGAGCAGAAAAAAACAGACAAAGCCCTTCAAGTCAGGCGAGTAGCACTCGCATCACACAGATATTGGTATATAAGATATAAGCCTTGTTGCGTCTCGGATTCCCAAATACAGTTAGATTCCGACAATAGTAGCAATAGTTAGTTTAGCTTCAAGAAGGCTAGCAAGTCAAACAAATAAGCTTGATTGGTAATTCGAAAGAGTAGTAAGATAATTAACAACCGAGAAACGCCAAACCCGTAAAAGAAAAGATGTTATTTCTTTGTCCTCCTTGGCCATGCTTCCCTTGTCCATTTATCGTTCTATGTAGTTGTTACATACATACATACATACCTCCCTCTCGCTAAAGGCCTTTTTATAGCCACTGTTTTCCAATGTCCATGCCCTGAACGCAACCTACAAGTGTCCGTGATCCAAAAAAGAAGAAGATACGACAGGACAGGCCACGGACCAACTGACGTTATTGTCGGTACAGTTCATACATATGTATGTTGATTTTTGCTGTGGCTTCGGTTGTTGAAAATCAAGTAGGAAAAGAAAAAGAAAAAGAAAGCCATGGCCCAAAATTGTTTCTTTCTTGGCATTAGTGACAAGCCGCCGCCTTGTTATTTTTTTGGTGTCTTTTGTTTCGCTTCTGCCCCGGCATGAAAAACGAGGGTTAAGAATACTTTCTTGGGTCTTATATGTATCATGGTTTGAATAATATTCCTAGCAGCAGAGTCCTTCCAACTTGCATATTGTATCTGTAATAGCATGAAGCCTTAAGAGAGGGAGCTTTCATGGACTTGGTTATTTACACTTTTGTTGACATTCTTAGATCTTAATAGATCTAATCTTGACGAGGCAGAGATGCAAGGAGGCCAAAAAAAAGAAAGTTACAAAGGACATGTTAGTTGACTATTTATTCCAACTTTTTTGCGGGCAGGCCATGCCCCAGGGAGCGGATTTCAGTATTCCATTCTACTTAGTCTTATATATTACTGTTTTCCCTGTTAATAATATATCTTCTATCTGTATGCAACCATATTCTTTTCGTTCTCTAATCTACGAGTGTAGCTGGCGAACGGAGTCTACAGTTTTCTGTTTAATTCTTAAAATTTATTTCCATCTGTGGCTAACCAACTAACGACGACGCCAAGAGCCGGCTATATACATCCCCCTGTCCCTGATATCTCTTATCCTTCTGTCTTTTGTCTGGTACAGGTCGACGCTAATCAAGAGAACGAGAAGGCCCAAAATGGGAACATGAGACAAAAGGGCATGGGGGCGCTTTGGCATAGGACATGGTGGATTTCACAGAATTAGATACTTAGCTTGGTTATGTAAGCTGTATTACAACCAAAACGTCTTTGGGCATAGACCTAGTTTATAACGGCCGGTATTTGATTCTTGCCTCTTGTCTCTTGCTATTATGACTTAACATATTCTGGCTGTTTGTACCTTACATAATGAAAGTTGGAAAGTATCCTTGTATATTTTTTTCGAGCCAGCAAGGGGGGGTATAAGTAGATTAAAGTTTATATTCTATACTGACACACCCCTTCTTCCTTTTAAGTAAAACAAAGACTAAGTATCCATCCACATCTTGGCCTTTGCAAACAGTCTATCGTTCATATGTATTTAGGCTTGTCCGGGATCCTTAGATGCCGCGGGGCCGCGTCTTTTGCTGTCTTTTTTTTTTTTTTCTCCCTTTCTTTTTGTTAAGCTTGGATGAAGTCTTAACAGGTATATATATATATATATATATTTATATATATATATATAAAGGCTCGACGAAACAAGAACAATATGAGGCTGAGAAGATGGCCAGGAAGGTTAACACTCCGCCATCCCGCGTCTATTTTCCTTTTCCCTTCATCTTTCTTCAAACCTAGTTCTTGATTCTTCACCCCGCCTCGCTCATCTCTCATCTCTCGTTATTTAGCCTTGATCTGCAATGCTTGCTGGGAAACAAGCTTCTTATATATCCTGGGCTGTTTCAACTTGTATCTAAAGATATCACTATCCACTCCCGTATTTACATCCCTCCCTCTTATCCCCCACCCTCCCCTCCGCTTAACCTGTATAACACTTGTATATATTGGCTTCTATACTATCACGAAGTCTTCGTTTCTTGTTCTGCCCTGCCGGCATCGTCTGCCTCCCGTTTTCCTCGGTCCTGGAATCCAAAAAAGCCAAAGCCACCGCCTCTTTTCTATGCTATACTTGGAGATCTTTTTTGTTCTCTCTCTTCTACCTTTCCGCTTTGCATGCAACATCCGCTTGGTGTTGTGTTTTCTCGTGCTACCATCTTATACTTGGAGGGTCTATTTCTGACTCTTTTCCGTTCACTGTTTCTTCGTAGTCTTCGGTGCTTAGTACTCTATACAATAACAACAAGTGCTATAGAGGATTGCCCTAAGAATAGAATAGCCGATACATATCTACACGCCTTCATATATGGTGATATCAGACGATCTACGCCAAGACCCAGTAACGACCTCATTTTACGAGTCCAAAGACTTGGACTTGAAAGGAACACAAGGAGACAACACTGAAACCACGTTGACCGGCCAGAATACGGAACCGGATCGTCATTTATTACTTCTTTTTCGTCTTCTTCTTATTTCTCCACACTCGGAGCAACGAGTCTGCCTACCGTCTCTGCCGAACCAGTAGCTGGAACAATACAACCCCTACCTTTTTTTAATATTTTTTTTTTTGGTTCTGCTTTAAAAAGAGTATCATTTTTTTTTCTTCTTCCACCCCCTCCCAAATCTTCACGTTGGTTGGCTCTGGCTTCCTGCACGGTAACATAATTATTTTCTGGCTGTAGAATATAGCAGATGACAACGACGAGGGAACAGACAGTTAGTTCCCACGTCCTGCCTATTCTCTGCCCTGTCTATCTTGTCTTGTACTTTATACTGCCGCTGCTTCATCCCGCGTCGTTGGCCATCGCTTGTCCCTGCACTGAAGCAGGCAATATCCGGTGCCTGGAGTGGTTTCTTGCCGTTGTATAGACAAAGTAGAAGTGATCAAGGCTCGATTTGGATTGACAGAGAGTGGCAGCTTTGGTTGTCTGTTTGTCTGATCGTCTGACTGCCTAGTCTACTTGTTTGTTTGACTTACACAAACTTTAGTGGTAGTTCGTGATAGTTGTGAACAAGACCTTGTTGGGTTGCATGTGAAAGGATATGAGGGAGGCGTGCCAATGTGCCCTATATGAATCTGTCTTACACGAAGATAAGGCTAGATATCCTGCCTCTTCCCTAACCTTGTTGTGGGCAACGGGGAGGGGGTCTCTTTAGCGTTCAGTATATTGTTCGTACTATTACTAATACTAGTACTAGTACTAGTACTAGCACTACAACTCCTAGTCAACGACATAGCTTCATCCGAAATAGCAACATCGTCGTCTCTACGAAGCCAAGAAGAAAAAGAAGAAAAGAAACAGGAATACTAGCTATTTTATCTTTCCCTTTCTGGTCTAAGCCTTACGTCTATCATCACTACAAGCCCTCAAACTCAAAGTATACGCATAAAGCCCGTTATCGTCTTGACAAACATCCAAGATATAAGAAGCTTGTATATTTCCTCCACCAACTTCCTTTGATTCCACCGGATCATCCACTTGTCCTTCAACACCTACGAATCAACTTTTCTTCTTTCTCACAGACTTCGTTATATATACATCTTGCCCATCTCTTCTTCATTTTTCGTCTCACCCTACACACACTTGAGCATCTTCATCACCATCGTTATCTATTCTCTGTCTAGTCCTCTGCCATCTATCTATCTATCTATCTATCTTTATATATATATATATATATATATATATATACTTCCTCTCTTCCTTCATTGCTATCTTTTCTCGCTACCTCTATCTACCTACACTACCCAATGGCTTCCTCTACTGGCCGTATCGACCCCGAGTGCTGTGATCAGCTTCTGCAGGAATTTTCCGTCATCTCTGATAGTGATCGCGCCCGTGCTGCTAACGCTGCCGCGTCTTCAGCTGCGTCTTCCGCTGCAGCTGCAGCCGCAGCCGCCGCAGTGTCATCGGGTAGTGGTCCTTCATCTTCATCTGGTATCCTCGCTGCCGCCAACATGAATCAGCCTTTCATCAATGACATCATCAACGGCACGATTAGCGACATCCTCAACTCTTCCTAAGGATAGAGCATCTTATATATGGTCAACTAGAGAACATCTACATGCCATTTTTCCTTCCTTGTCTACTTCTTCACTGGGCTTCCTGTGGCTTTCTTTGCTGTGGCTTGGGGTTTAATGAGGCTGCGGATGACGTCGACCGGCGGCTATTTCTCGATTCATATTCTTCTTTCCATTTTCTGCATTTGACAGTCAGTTAATTAATGACCGTCGTATGCTCATTCTGTCCATCACTCTCCTACTACTACCGCTATCTCTTTGTCTGTCCATTCTTGGCCTTTTTGTTGCCTTGATTCCATGATTAGGCAATCATTACTCATTTTTCTTTTAGATTTCATTATCACTATTCACATCACACATAGTGGATATGATGAATATCCAATCTCTCGGCTGTATATGTGGCTTTGCTAGTTGTGCTGACTGCATTTATCTTACTCGCTCATTCTTCCACTAGCCTCGATATATCAAGTCTATGGCTTGCTCCGTTGCTCTTCCTCTCCGATATTTGTCACTCTTTGTCACTCAGCAATATTTCACCTCTCTGATCACCTAGCATTCTATTGCCTTCGCCTTCATATTTTGCTCTATTTTATTCCTTTTGTCCTTCTCCATCCTTGATTCTTTTTTTTTTTTGCTATTTTCTTCGCTGTTCATTTTGTCTTCTGTTCGAGCTGGTCTCGCCCTGCCCTTTTTTTTCTTTTTCCGCCGTATCCTTCGCTTTCACGATCCTTACTACTACCATTATCCATCTATGACCAGTAATGTCAGTATTTCTAGCATTATCAGTACTGCCTCCGCTACCTCATACAACTATATGGAGCCACTACATTGCCAAGTATAATTGCGACTCTGTCTATAGCCTGTCACTTCCCTATCTCATACTACAACTATACTCTGTTATACCTCATAAAATACCGGCTTTTTGTTCTGTCATTTACATCTAAATTTCTGTTTCACACTCATGTATCTTGTTCAGCCTGTCTGCTCCTCTTGATCTTACATCAAATAAGAGCTATGTAGTTACTATCCGCATACACTACTATTATTCTGCGAAAATAGATATTCTACACCTTTATAATTAGTCTCAATCAAGCTCGAAAACAAAAAGGTTGACCCCTGCCTTCTATGCCACAATATACAGTGCTACCATAATATCAAGTTTGCTTGAAAGTAAGTCATACGGCTATAGTATAGATATGATATTGATTTCTACTGCCCACTGCAACTATACTATGAATTGTGGCTGTAGCTTTCACTCCATCTCGGTCCACCTGTTTCGTTTCTCTCCCCTCAATTCTTCAGTACCCGTCGTGGATAAGTGTGCTGCGCTACATTGCACCTGCAATTTGTTAACCGCGCACCGTCCTAGCGTTCATAAATCAATATATCAAGCTTTTTACCACTGCTCTCCGGCGTTCTCCATATCATCAGGGTTGGTGTTCTCATCATATTCCTCGACTGGGAAATCTCCTGTAGGCATGTCAGCGGCAGTTAGATCTGGATTGACGTAACTGGGGTCATCATTGACTACTGATAGCCATTGAAGTATCAGATCTTTGACGTGAGGCAAAGCATTATCTCCATTGTGTGGTCCTCCACTACTGTACACTGGAAATCCCATTGCTTTGATTCCCATAGACTTGTTCCCATTAGGGCCAGAAATAGCATTTCCAATCGGTTCGTCAGATGGGTGAACCCAAAGCCGGCATCTCTATAAAAATCACAACATAGCCACTGTTAGTAACTGTATATTCACATTTTGGCTGAGACGTTGCAAGGTAGAGAGAAAAAAAAAACAGGAGAAAAAAAAAACATGTGACTTACAGAAGCTAGGAACTGTTTCAACTTTTCGGTCTCGACATTTTCAAATTCATATGTGGAATTGTTTCCTAAAAAGGCACAAGCATTCAGACGATAATCTAGCTGAGACCATATAGCCGGATTGCACAAGCAGTTAAGAAATCCGGAAGCTGCATCACCAACGGCAATGATGTCAACTTTACAGTCTTTATTGATAAGTGAAGGCAGAGCTGTGCCAAGCGTATACTCCATGCTGCGCGCCCAATTTTCTAAGCCGGGCACGGTGTTTAGTTCATCATCGGTAGCTCTACCAATGTGGGCTCCAGTAGCCAAAGGCATGGAGTGCATGGATGCCAAAGTGATGGCTCGCCTTTCTTCAGGCCACCACCAGGATTCGCCTAGGTTTGCTATAATTATGCCGGCTTCCCGCGCGTTATCTCCCATGGTGACATTGAGCTTCTTGATGCTCTGGACAAGATAGATGACAGAACCTTCATTTATACCGCCTTGGCCCTTGATGACTCGGTTTGATAGCACACCTAGATTCAGTGTGCTATCACCGAGAATCACAATCACGCGGTTTCTTTGCTGAATGTTTTCCGATACGAGGATAGGAACATGCTTTTCCTCTGCGGTAGTTACTGACAGCGGAAGACGAACAGTCACGAGGCCTTCTGCCTCAAGACGACCTACAACGATATTTCGAACAGCATCTGAATGGATCAAGGAAACAAGAAAATGAACGGGCAAGTTAGCGTGGCGTGCTCAGACAAAAGTGCCTATTTCTAGAAGTTTTACAAGGCTCAGCAGCTAAACCCACAACCGCAATTTGCGAAATACGAGAGCGTAGGATCGCCTAAAGGGAAGGTTCTAGTGAGTCTTGTTGACAGAATAGAGATAGAGCTCAGAAAAAGTAGTAGTGATAACTATTTAAAAAAATCACCATTGAACAACTGACATAGCGGGATGAGCTAGTGTTGGCGTAGCAAGGGAAAGAATAGCCGAGAGCTGAGCCTGCCACACGGTACGCGGAGTATCGGCGCTACGATATCTACTAATAATTCTACGTACCGTGGAAATGAAACTGCTGGCGATTGTTGATGCGCTCGTTCTTGCTAATGTGGTATTTGTAGTAAGATCGTGGCTCGGCTATGGACCGGATTTCGCCTTTGCTGGTGACGAAATAACTAAACACAATTACCTATTAGTATTGTCTAGATTGTACATTGGCAGAGATAGCCGCGATGTATTAGGGATGGAGACAGGAATAATATCGAGTGTTTACCCGAGACTATGGAGATCACTGGGATGATTGAGCTCCCGAGGTACGCCAGACCAAAGCCGATGGAACATCGTGTAATCCGAGAGATTTCGGATGATGTTGTGTAATCTAAGACTATGATGATATACACTTTGATAGTGATCGTGTAAAGATTTTAGATTGAGGATAGAAAAAAATCATCTATCCATCGAAATAATCATAGATGAAGTTGAATGAAGAGAATACAAAATACAAAACTCCGTAATTTAGGTAGATTGGTGCACAGGTGTGGTAGTTTCCCATTGGACAAGGACTAGAACTAAACAAAAGTCCGGACAAAACTATTTGTTATTATTGACACTCAGATTTGGTCTGTTGAGATATGTTTTTAAGGACACACATTTAAACTTTATTAAGACGTAGTGATTGTACTTGGCAAACATGAGATAGATTGAAAAAGAAAAAGATATGAAACAAAACTGTCCTATTTAGGCATCATGGTGAGAGTGTATAACTATCACGTTCGTACTGGGTTACATACTAGTAAATAATATAACAGTAAAATAACGACCAAGAAAAGCATGAGAGATTCGTAGTGCTGACTGCAAAAGAAAAATCTACATGCGGCGTACAAACCGGCTGATTGAGCTTCCCAGTGTCATGCGGCTCATATCAGTTTGCAAAGCAAGATGCTCCGCCATGGCAGACTGTGTAGCAGAATCAACTAGATAGATAGGAAGGTCAGTTCTTGTTTTTGCTCGGATATATATGATAGGCCGGACGTACCATCAAGATCGCTGAAGCTACTTCCGATGCTGCTCGGATCTTCACTACTCTTGGAACTCATCTTGCTATGCTTAGCAGTCGTGTGTTCCCTTTTGCCCTTCTTAGAATCGCCGGTAGATGGGCCACCACTATTGAAACTAGGGTCTGATGCACGAGCAACGAAAGAACCACTATTAGACGAGTCTGAAGCTAGGGAAGGATACTGCTGTTTATGCTTGTGATGATGATGATGATGACTATGCTTCCCAGACGGGTTTCCGGTGCGGCTGGATTGGCGTTGGGTTTTGGCTCTCAAAGTTGAAGTCATGCCTTGACTAGACTGACTCTGAACAGGACTTGCCTCTGAGGAGTCATCGACGTGGAAGGCGGGCTCACTATCATCCTCATCGTCATTGTAGCCACCTCCGCGATCTTGCGTGAATGTTGGACGGCGGATGATACGTGATTGGGCCGGACTAGATGAGCTTGAAGACGAGTTGTCACCGTTGTCATCATCATCATCACCATCTTCACTCCCAGCGCCAAAATTACTGTCTCGTGAGTATCCATCGTCTTCTGGAAGGGGTTCATTGCGCTGAGCAGCAGTACTGTACCGGCGACGGATAGGGTCCAGGCGGTCAAACGATGGGCGAGAGTCGCCTTGATCCAAACGGGATGGCGGGTAGCCAGTAGTCACGGATGTGTTGCGCGAAGTAGTAGGCCGCGGTATCAAAACACTTCCAGGGCCGGATCCGGGAAACGGAGGAGTTGGCGGTATTTCACGGGCAGATGCAAAGGACTGAGTACGGTCGTGTCCGGGACGGGGACCAGTGTCTACTGAAACAGCCGCTTGGGCCCGCGGAGAGCTTTTTAAGGCGTTGATAGCATAACGTACTTCAGCTTTGAGAAGTGAAGCATGGCGCTCATTGAGAAAATTGACTTGGCGCAACAAGAATTCGGGAGTAACGTTAAACTTGTTAGCTCTGCCAAAGAATCGAAAAGTTAGTTGATTGACGACCGGATAATTTATTTATTTTGGAGCGGCTGGATAGAGCAAAGTTACGACCATGTGTGCCATATTATATAGTTACACTTCATCCAGCCAGGCTAAATCATGTTGATACAATGCTTTAGATCTAGACTGTTTGTCCATGTTCCACTTACAACTCATTCCCTATTGTAAAATGATGTTAGTATTGGTGGGTCAAGGCTTTAATAGAGGCTTAAGTAAACAATAGAGCACAATAATGAATGGGGGCTGATCATACATACAGTCAATACCGCCTTTTTCCTTATCGGTGAGGATTTTCCAGAGAGCATCGTCTTTACTGGAATCCCAATCATACTAGGAATGCACGGCATTAGATTAGAGAACGTTATTTCACGATAAGGGTGTATCTGTGCAAACAATAGCGGATAATGCTCACAGTTGGTGGGTCAATGAAGTCGCCTCTAGGCCTGGGAACGCGAACAAAGACTATGTAATTGGGTTCAGCCATAGCTGCGACGGGATTGCTCAAGCCAGTGAACGCGACGACGGTAAAGGTTGGCAATGTGAACAAAGCGCATCCGAGGTGCTATAGATGGTAGATATTCAATATTAATCATTGATGGTGATGATTATGCTGACGTTATCGATGACGTTGGAAGGGGAAGTCGAGAGAGCTAGAGACCTTGAGCATATGCCTGCTGCTAACAGCTGTCAGAAGTGGTGACGAAGTTAGTAGTTACTTTCGTGCTTATCTAATCAAGGCATGGGACGAAAAGAGAGCCCGAAAGGTTTTCGTTGTGGTACTTTCTAAAAGTAGCTGCTGGCAGCTGTCAATTGGAAAAAATTGTGTTTGTGCTCAGTTTTTTTTTTCTTCTTTTTTTGTCCTGCACAAAGTGCAACTTGATCAAGGCGATAATGCGTGCGTTATGCATTCAGCGAGCCAGACTTTTTATTGCAATTACAATCTTCAATGTCTTGAATGATGCCAAAGATACCTTGGGTTAGCTTGCATCTCTCGCTCGTCGCCGTGAGCCATGCTTGGAAGTGCTGACAAGTCGCAGTTTTTGGCAACTCCCACTTGCCTCGTGCTCCTTTCATTGGTCAGTGAGAGGGTCTGTGACTTTACCCAAAGAGGAGCGGCGTGCTTACTCTTTTAATGGTATGAGTAGATCCTTGCGCTAGCCCCTTTCGGAAAAGTGTAGACCAGGGTTTTGGTAGGAACTATATACCAACATCTACATAATGAATATTCATATCAAAAAGGTAAAAACGGCTTCTCAAGAACCACAAACATCATTTCTTACACTTCAACTGCAGTTACCCGTTAGAAATTAATCATTGTACGTGTTATATCTTATGGAAACAGAGCCTATCTAAGAGCAAGAGCCGAGTAGGATAGTCCAGTCCCAATTGGTGTAGTGGTCATCATTCCGCATTCTCAATGCGGTGCCAGGAGTTCGATTTTCCTACTGGGAGGCAGAGAGGCTCGAAGTTCACTTTATGAGTACCATAGCAGAGAATATAGGTTTGTCTTTATTTGTGCATACAGATACAATTTTTTGTACATATGTACATTACATTTTACATCTCTGATATGACTGAGCCAAAAGTTGCGCTACTAAGAAACAAAATACTACGTCGCTTATTTGTAGCGTGAGAAATCAAAAGCTGTGCAGGGACAATAAGATAATAAAGATATTAAGGTTCACATTCCTTCGGGGCATCTCATCAAGAAAGAAAGAACAACATGCCATAATAGAATCGAAAAACTTGGTTGAATTCTCCTAAACAGTCCTTAACAGGGCGAAATCAAAGACAAAAAAAACTTGCTTTTTCCTCGCTAGTTAGAATCCCTGCCGTCAGGGTTCCATCAGAACTTGGCTTCTTAGGTAGTTTTAGTATGTACAACTACATGTACAGTTACAGTTGTGTAGTGTTCATTGTTGAATCTGACAGGACCCCTGACCTTCCTATGAGATGAAAACGTGAGAACTGTGAGGCAGATAAGATCGCAGTCTAGAACAAGAGGCAAGCGACTATCTGACTAGTAGCGCTAAGATATAGAAGAGGATGAGGATGAGGAAGAATTTTCACTTTATTTTGATAGAGATCGTAAAGCTAGAAGCGCGCGAGGTCTATGAACTACATGAATAACAAATCACATACTACAGGCGTTTCGGAAATAGCAGGTCTTGGACCAATAACTGAAAATAAAAATAAAATAAAGCAAAGACACTCCAGTGTGAAGTGCCCACACACGAATTGGGAGAATGTTTCATGCAGTGTTTCCTTTGTATCCAAGATGGATGAATTAGCTTAGAGATTGCATCTCTCGGTTTCGTGACCCAAGTAATCCGCCGGCAAATCCCACCGAGTGTTTATTATGCATTTCTCCGACAGAGGACATGTGAAGAGCATTGAAGAAATGGAATGCTAAAGCTAAGCTAAACGATAGATTCAATAGAAGAAAATATAAAAGCAAAAATCTGACTTGTACCAAAAGTGCATATAGTAAGCCTTTGATTTCATGAATCTGTGCTCCCGTTCAACAAAGCGTTTTTTACTCCTGCTTTCTCATTATATTTGAAGCCCGTCCCTTCTTGAGTTCCTTCCTTCCTTTTTCTTTTTCCTACTATCTCCAGTCTTCACTCTCTTGATTTCTTCCTTTTTCCTTTCTTGGTGTGATTTTCCGATCGACGCTCGGAAACCAAGTCTGGGTAAAAATCATGTCGTCATCTTTATCGTGAACCACAGAACATCTCCAGCTTTTGTTCCTATTCACTTCAACCCCTGCTATCACTTTTCGTCGTCGACCCTTTTTCTAGGTCTATCGACTGCTGCTGCTATCAGTTTATATATCTGTGTGCCGTTGCTTTGCTATTTCAACGTCACCTTATGACTCTTATTCGACATCATCACCATCATTATTATATCAGAACACTATCGGCCATGGGTGTCCTCATGAGAGCGCCGGTCGCCGGCTCTATATCCCCCCCACTAGGCCTTACACATCGACTCCCTGTATATCACCACCAACGACGAACATTCAGCCCCCACAGGATATCCCTTTCGCGCACTCTATTCGGCACGCCTCGTCGCCAATTTCTCTTCGTCATCTTCATCATCATCTTCTTCTGCGTTGCGTCGTTATCTGATGCTCGCAGATTCGTGGCGTTTTCACCAGAGCCACCAAAACGGCCCTCTCCCACTGCAAGCCAGTCGCCAAGTCTGCGAATTGATCGCCAACAAGACTTGCATAGAGGCGGCTCGAAGGCTGTCAGTGGCGATATCCACATTTTGGATCCTATAGCTAATAAACTCGAGACGCCCAGTATCAAACCTGTTGCTGAAGTTGTACTTACTAGACCCTCGAAGTCAGCTGCTTCTTCCACTGCGAGACCGGTTTGGGCTGAGCCCATAGTACCCAAGAAACCCGACTGGAGTCGCTTTGCTATTGTTCAGTATGCAACCAATATGGAATATCTCTGCAACTCTCTTATGGTCTTTGAGCAACTTCGAAGAGTCAACACTAAGGTGGACCTGCTATTGATGTACCCTGAACACTATGCGCCTGTTGATATCAGCAACCCTCAAACCAAGGCCGAGACGCTGATTATTAAAGCCCGTGATACTTATGGTGTAAAGCTATACCCCATCAAGGTCACTCACCGAGATGTCTCTGAAAGTGAGTCGATTTTCTTCAAGAAAGTCATATATAACCATTACTAACCACCGTCACTAGAAACATGGGCCGATTCATACACCAAATTATTAGCTTTCAACTTGACAAAGTACGACAGAGTCCTCTCTCTAGATTCCGATGGTGTTGTTCTACAGAATATAGACGATATCTTCTATAGCCCGCCAGCAGTAGTGGCTGCGCCCTATGCCTACTGGCTACTCCCCGAAGAAGAAGTCCTCTCATCTCAAGTCCTCCTAATCTCGCCCTCTGCGACAGAGTTTGGCCTGATTCGCCGCAGAATCGAAATTGCCTCAGAACACGAGTACGACATGGAAATAATCAACCGGCTCTACAAAGATAGAGCCATGATCATCCCCCACCGCCCTTACAACATGCTCACTGCCGAGTTTAGACGCCTCACACCCGCTCAACACTTGCTATACCAAGGAAGCCAGGCTGAGGCGGAGGCCTGGGATTCTATTTCCGCCTACAATGAAGCAAAGTATATGCATTTCTCGGATTGGCCAGTTCCTAAGCCTTGGACAAAGCCAAGCAAAAAAGAGCTTGAAACGTATCAGCCTAAATGTGTTACAAAGTCGGACGGCCAGCTTGACTGTGCCGGTAGAGATCTGTGGATGGGATTTTATCGTCAGTTCCTGATTTCACGTTCTGATGTTTGCATGATTCCCAAACCGGTTTGGGACGCTTAGTTTATTTGCATATTTCCCCTTCTTTTTTGTTGCCTCCATTTCATATCATTTTTCTTTCTCACTCATTTTGTTCAGCATATATTACTACCTTTACCATTGGATACCACGGAGTTTTAGGATCCTCTTCTGGGATATGGATTTTTGATTTATTTAGTTCTCGCGTTTTTACCCTTTGTTTTAAAATTGTTTGATATGAGCCTTTAAGGTAATATACATCTGCCGATTTTCTTTTTCCGAATTGTTCTAGTTGCGAGCTTTAAAAGGTTTTCTTTTCTTTTCTTTTTGCACATCAAAGCGTTCTAGTGCCCTGTTCCATGAAACCTTACGATACCATAACTACAATAGGCTCTATTGATCTACTACAAAAGCCAAGAACTTCTCCAAACTTTGTCTCATTTGTTTTGTCAAAGTCCGTGCGGGGAAATCATCGAATACTCTATGACATGTATCCCATATTGCATTTTGAATTCAATACTTTTGATGATACATTTTACTTTATTCCAATATTCTCTCTCCAGCCATTTTATACTAAGAAAATATGATAGTAGTAGTAACTAATCGTAATCAAAAATGATAATAATATACAAACCATGTCAAGCGCAGCTTAACACAACCAATAATCATACACGCCAACAACCCTTCACCTCGACTTTACTCCTTGGCATCTTACTCTCTGTCTTTTAAGAGAGCGTCTTCCTTAGCCTTATCAGCCTCCTCCTTTGCCACGCCGATATGCAACACCTCATCGAGATTATGCTCTAGGCTTTGGATGTTCTTGGTCGCCTGTGCCCTAGCCATATGTCTGCCACCCTTAGTATGATGGTATCCCTTCATTGGCTTCTGCACCGGCGCCGCCTTTCCGAACGCATTCATCTGCAAGTTGATCTTTTCCGGTCTCTTGCTTCCGCGTGTTTCATCCGCCAGTGCTGCGCGGCCCTTGACGCCGCCATCCTTGACAATATCACCTCGTCCCATCCGAACCTTGTTCTCTGAACGATGTTTAGCACCTAGCGCCCACAAATCACCCCAGCGTGTCTTGCGCGCATCGTGATACGCTAGCTTGCTAAAGCTCTTGGTGATCATCCACCGCTCAAATTTACCGTCTGGTGTGCACATGTCCATGGCCACGTGACCGCGCTTCTTGAGAGGTGGACGGATGTTGCGTGGTAGAGCGAGTGCATGGTAGTCAGAAGTGTCGGTTTCGAATCCAAGGAGTGCTCGTTTAGTCGAGGCTTCATTCTGGGTAAGACCGGCTGTCGAGGTAGAAATTTGGCCGCGCTGGATAACGACGTAACTGAACTCAACATCATCGTTGTTCTTATGCCGCGCTTCCATGACTTTCTGGAGGAATGGCGGGCGAATGTACCGCTGCGCGAAAGAGCAGAAGTCCTTTCGGCCATGACTTGTGCCTTCGACGAGATAAAGGGGGCATTTGCCCTGGTTGGTACATGGGGCAATAATCATTCCCGGCTCCTTGACCCGTGTAGCGCTATTCAAGATGTCTTCAGCCTGCGGCTCCGATCCTGGCGTTTGCAGGAACTCGGACAGCAAACGCTGACGAGCGTCGGCAACAGCCTCAAAACCACGAGGATGGGCCTTCTCTATGATCACTAGGACACCACCATCTGGATTTAGCAAAGACCATAGCTGGTTGAGAACCGCACGGCGCTTGTGGCCTTCTTCGGCAGGCAAAAGTTGATGTGAAGCGAGGATAACGTCAAAGTATTTGCGTGTCTGGGGTGTCTGAGGTCCGTCAAGAACACGATCCGCATTAGCTGCAGAATGCACATAGTCGGGCATTCGTGGCAGAAAACTGGTATTGTACAGGAATTTGCTCAAGCGCTCCCGTAGACTATCTGCGCCAACAATGACAGACTTTCTTGTCTTAGGTTTTGAGTCTTTCGGTACTGCACCCTTGTCTTTGAGGACCTGCCACTCTGCTCCAATGATCTGCTCCCAGGCAACAAGGCCGCCACCAAGACCACCAACGTCAAGAACACGCGGACCTTCAGTTCCATGCTTCTCGACTAAATTCTTGATCCACTCAGATCCTAATCTCTTGCGGACTTCGACCAACACACCAGTGATAGAGGCATACACCGGTGGCATATAGGCAGCCATGATAGCATCGGCATCAATAGCAGGCAGACGGCGGTGGCTAACGTGGACAGGAATGGCTCTCATCTGGCGCGTCTTCATTCTCTGTGGCGTCACAGGGCCATCGGGGAGACCAGGGCCCCCGAATATATTCTGAGCGGCTATTCTGATATGTGGGATAGCAGTGCGCTTAAGCAAAGCAGTGATCGGGGTCACAAAGCGGCCAGCAGGGATCTGCACTGTTCCGGGATTTAGACCGAATCGGGCTTCTTGCGTCAAAGGGTGTAATCTTGAGTTCTTCTGGGGTTCGGTCAAACCCTTTTCAAATTCGGCCAGTTCTGGGTCTTCTTCAGACTCATAAACAACTTCAATTTCTTCGTAGTCGGGCTCTTCGGCCGAGTTCTCATATTCTACGGCCTCGTCTTCGGCAATTTTGTCGGTAGCTTCCTGAGCTGCTTTGAAGTCCTGTTCAAGGCGTTTCAGAGCCTCATATTCGCGCTGGTTACGGGCAACCATTTCAACGTAGTTTGTTTTGTACAGCTCCTCGTCGTGCTGCTCGGGTGGGTAAGATCGAGTGTCGCCGTCCTCGTGGTCTTCGGTGGCCTTCGTATCGTATATAGCGTAGGGCCCGGACATGGGTGCATCCTTGACTTCGTAATTGTCATGTGATGGAATACCGACATCATCTGGAATGGTCGCTCGTAATGGTGGGCCGTAAAGACGGACATAAAGTTCATATTCATCTGGCTTCAAATAGCCTTCGGGGAGGGTATCACGGAACCGCTGCTTTGCATCTCTCACGATCTTCTCAAGGTTCTCGACGGGAACTTCTTGGATTTCGGCTGCCGGCTCAACTATCGTAACCTCATTTTGTTCCTGTCGTGATCTAGCTGTTGCTGAGAAATTTCTGGTTGACGTATGTGAAGTATGTGATGATGAAGGGCTGCTGGGATATCTAGCAAAGGACGGCACGATATATTGACGATTGGTAGCTTGACTGACGACTGGGCGAAATTTTGGCCCAACACTGCGAGCGCTACGAGAAGGAATCATGGCGAATGTTCGGGATATCGCCCAAGATTAAGCGAAAAACGTCTAAATAACTGATGCACTCTATTGAGGATGCTGAAGACTTAATGGAATTTTGCTTTTGCGATGGTTCAAAATTATTGATAGAGTGGGGTCACATAGAGATAAGAACTTAATTTATTTGGTCATCGTGATTGCGCCTATTGGCTGTATAAATGTAGAGCTTGGTGTGACATCACTCGTAGGGTTAGAGAAGTAGGGTTACCTTGATCAGAACGTGGATATTGATGCATTCCGTTGAGGATTTTCGTAGCATGTTATTCTTGCTCAAGTATAATAATTAAAAGAGAAATGCGCTTATCAAATAGCCAAATTATAAACAGAGAAAATAAACCGGAACTCCTGATTCGATAACATGAGGGCGATTGCCAGACTTTATCCCATCACAAGCTGGCTTACAAATCAGCTAGCGTCTTGAATGCAGGCCGGACAACCTTCTTGGTGGCGCCAGATGCATTATCCATGGCTTTAACCTGGACTGTTGGCGGCGGGCTTTTGCGATTGAAACGTGATAACTGCGCAGACTTGTATGGATCGAGCTATATATCCCATTACGTAGTACAGTTAGCGTACGATGTCTTTATATGCCTTACTTGCCGGTAAATAGGCCGGCAACCATCTCGAATATACGTGCCGTAAAAAGCGAAACAAGATACAACCCCACAAACATGATGATGCTTGATATGATAGCTGTGGGATTGAAGCCTAGACCAGCACCAACCGGGCCGCCAGAGACGCCATTGCCGCCGAGACGCTGGCCAGGTGTGCTGAAGATCTCGCCCGGGGTGCCTTTGTCTTTGAGCAAGACGGCGGACATGATGGCAGCAGATAGTGCCGACGGATTGGCACCCTGAACTGTGTCCAGAAGCTTCCCGCAGTGAAACATCTTGAAGGTCGGCATGGCGCGGACGCCCTGGGTTGAGGCAATATCGCGCTGTTCGTCGACATTGACCTTGACAAAGGCGACCTTCTTGGGCTGGGAGTGCTCAGCTGCCAGAGACTCGAATTTGGGCGCAATCATTTTGCAGGGGCCGCACCACTCAGCGTAGACTATACGCAGGAAGAAACAAGTGGCGATGGGTCAGCGAAAAGGTCTTGATATACTAATGTAGAGAGAGAGGACTTACAGTCGGCAATGACGACATTATGTGTCTTGAGAATAGTATCCCACTGGGTGCTGGACTTTATGTGAATGACAGACATGATTTATCGGGAAATTAACAGTAACAATACGATGCGGCAGAAAATAAGGAAGATTAAGAAAGGCGACAAATAGAAAACGACGTCACTACAATCAAAGTCGATAGGAACAATCAATCAATCGCCCATTATTTACTTTTGTATTTACCTGTAGCTTGCATCAAGTCCAGGGTGTCCTGACCCACTATTTGCCTGCTCAGGAAACCTGTTCCTAATTGAGGCACTGCAGGCGGTAAGACATCTTATTTTATGCCGGCTCAAAATTAATGTCACCGCCTTTTTTTCCTGGTGGGCGCAAATCTTCAAGATCGAGAAAGGCCGACTAAGTAATCTGAGCTTGATCGCAAACAACCACCTACGAACAAGCAAATTCCATTTATCATCTACGAAGCCATGTCAGACAGACTTGAGAACGTCCGTGCAGCCAAGGTAGGCAACCCGATTTCGTCTGCTTCACCTCAGATCTCCAGTTTTGATAGATGATTAACTGTGTTATAGCGCAGCAAGACTTCCCACAATGACGGCGGCCCTCCATCTAAACCGACCAGCAGATTCACCCCTCTCGATGGCGGTCGGTCATGGACAATCTCAGTCGCATTCCCCGGTTCAGTAATTGAAGAGTATGTAGTATTTCGATGAATATGTAGTAACTTCTCATAGAGGCAGAAACCATATATACTAACATATTCGATACAGCACTCACACAAGTGATCAGCAAGTTGCTCTTCCCGGCCGTCTCGGTCGTGCCCTCGCCCTACTAAACATTGACGAAGTCATTCTGTACGACGACTCGCCGACCAACAAGCGCCCGGCCCATGTAGATCCCAAGAGTTACACGGCCGATACCGATCCGTGCCATTTCCTCTCTCACGTGCTCTCATATCTCGAGACACCCCCGTTCATGCGCAAGGCGCTGTTCCCGCTACACCAAAACCTACGACTAGCTAGCAAACTGCCGTCTCTGGATATGCCGCACCACCCACATCCGCTTGAGTGGATTCCATACCGTGAGGGAGTGACGTTGCCCAAGAAGAGCAAGTCGGGCGAGACCCTCGTCGACGTCGGTCTAAAAGATCCTGTGACTCTCCCTGATTCTATTCCCCCAAACACCCGCGTTACCGTCTATATGGAGAGCCCGACTTCTACGGCGCGCGCTATTCATCCCGCCGAGCCTCGTACCGAGGGCGGTTACTACTGGGGCTTCCAGATCCGGCGCGCTAAGGGCATTGGCGCCGTCTTTACCGAGAGTCCCTACGAGGAAGGATACGATCTCAGCATCGGTACTTCGGAGCGTGGCCGTCCGATTCACCGCTCAATACCTTCCGGCAGCCTGGACTTCAAGCATCTACTAATCGTCTTCGGTGGCCCCAAGGGCATCGAGTATGCCGTGTCGAACGACGATGAGCTGTCTGGTATGGAGGTTACTGGTAGCAAGGCGAGAGAATTATTCGACCACTGGGTCAACGTTTTGCCTGGTAACGGCAGCAGAAATATGCGGACAGACGAGGCACTCTTTATTGGCCTAACGGCTTTGTCGGCTCTGTGGGCACAGTAATAGAGTCACGATAGAGGAGCACAAAGATGAAATTAAAATCCAAAAGATAGTGCATTGCATATACATGAATATATCCTGTTTCAAAGCGATCCCCAGACGAACGGGTGGGTAGTTGGTACATGAGTCCCTCTCAAGTAATTACGTAGTTACTATATATGTATAATCCAGTATCTGTCCACCATCAACCACAATTACATCACTATCAGTATACGACGTCATCCCATTTAAATATATGTACCTTTGCTTATAGATTGTACTACTCCTTGTACATGGCAATAGCCTGAGTGAAACCACTCTTGTTATCATCCCACTTAGCTAGATCAACACCATCACGGGTGATCATAGCCTTAGAACCTACGGTGTTCAAGTTGAACACATCGAGCTTGACGCCCTTGGAGCCCTGCTCGATATCAAATACTCTAGCTTGGCAGCTGGCATTGTGGTCTTGTCTGCTGCAGTCTGTGCTATAGTTGTTGAAGAACGAGTACAGACCGGCGCCAAAGATCATGATATGCTCTGATTCGAGGACACGTAGAGACCAGGCCATCTCGCATGGCGCAGTATCATTGGTACGAGTCTCGCAAAAGGTCTTGAAGTCGGGATCGGACATGTTGCTAACGACAGGAAAAGGCAGCGAGGCGGGCGGGTTGGGCTGGAAGTACGGCGTCTCACTCTGGATCAGGCCCATGTAGATATCTTTGGTGTTAGAAAGCTGATACTGGTACAGCACATGGTGTTCCGAACCAGAGCCGGCGATCCAAATTCTACCATCCGTCGACTCGATGAAGATGCCTCGGCCGGCATAGATGGTGATTTGCGTGTAGTTTTGGTCCTCCAGATCATGGTCAGACACCCAGATCCAGCAGTTCTCATGGTACAGGCCAGACGCTGACTTGGTGATGTGAAGACTAGTGTGTGCGGCAATGCAGTTCTTGTTGATCTCGTCTGAAGCAGGTGTTGTAGGGCAGTCAGCCAACAATAAGTCTGTGCCAGCAAAGCCACCGACACGCACATGAACATCCCAGAGACCCGACGGGATATCGCACGAGTATAGGTTGTACTCGATCAGCTTGGCGCCGGCACTTGGACCCCGGGTCGATACGATCATGTCGGACCACTCGATACGGCCCTTCTCACCGGGCTTGCCAACCTGAACGACGGGGTAAGGAGTGTTTATGTCTTGGAACTTTTCACCGCTGCCCATAAAGACCGAGGCGAGGGCTTCACCGACAATTTTTAAGCCAGCGGGAATGTACACAGTGTCGGTTATGATATATGTTCCAGCATCGACAAAGACTATAGATTGGTTCAGGGCAGCGGCAGCAAATAAGTCATTTAAGGCCTGTGTGTCGTCAGTCTCTCCATCACCAGTAGCACCGGCATCACGGGCTGAAACGAAGCTGCTGGCCGGAAGAGTTTCGTAGTGGGGCTTTGAAAGTTGTCTGTTAGCGGTCATTGATCAAATATGCGAAGAGATGGCAGAGATGGCTTTTACTTACCTTTGATCTCTCGTAGTATTTGCCAGTCGTGCTATCGATCAGAGACGATGGGCCGCCCTCATACGTCGAGTCAAAGCCAACAGTGCTAATAGGGCCGCTAGGCGTATATATGTTACCCTATATAGTCATTAGCCAGTCTGAACTCCCGTTTTTTCTTGTCTTTGTACTCACGTTGAGGTAGCCCTTGAGGGTCGTCGTATTCTCGGCTAAGACTATAGTCTCGCCGTTATTGACCAGTGCATTAAGAGTCTTCTTGAACACAACATTCTCAAAGAGCAGTGAACCCGATTGCGGTGTTGCGGCCGAATCACGGTAGATTCCCTTAACACCAGCCACAGTGACGTTGATGAACTCGCTGTCCAGAATCGAGGTTGACCCAGTGCTACCATTGACCATTTCGATACCGACCTCGCTATCAATGATACGCAGGGACTTGAAGTTCCAAGTCCAGCTCCATGGCATCTGGATCGCAGTCTTAGCGTTATAAAAGGTCAGGTTGCGTGCCGTGTACTGCTGGTTGCCAAAGACCGCAGCTACATTTCCACCGTGGAAAATCAGGTCACCGAGGAAGCCACCGGAGCCGGCCTCGATCAAAAGACCCGAGTGACTGTTGTTAGCAGTCTCGGACATCTTGAACACCACGTTCTGAATCGAGGTCGCCTGAGACGAGGGCCAGTGAAGGCCGAGCGCTGACTCGTTCGCAGCAATCTCGGAGGTGTCCAGAACAATGTTGCGTACCTGACGGAAGAACATGTTTGTGGCGCCCCAGGCTAGCTGACCGTCGATATACGGGTTGCCATCGATCAGACCACCCGACATCGCATCAGCTGAGAAGTTAGATGCGCCCTTGATGACGGGCATGTCATTCGGGTCGCCGATGATTTGGGTGTAAAAATAGTCGACGATAGAAGACGAGATACGGTATGTTCTGCGTCGTGTTAGTATACCATATATATCCGATTATACAAAACTATGGAGCCAAAGACTACCACTCACCCTGGTGGAAAGTATACTACGGCTGGAGTTACCGTATTTCCTAGACAAGAGCCAGGAGCACAGCGATCGCCAGAGCTGATGGCCTCGTTAATGGCTGCTGTGTCGTCTGTCTCGCCATCGCCCTTAGCGCCATAGTCCTTGACGTTGCGGAACACAGTATAGTTAGACGGGTTATCGTTAAACGCTGCTATTCCTTGGTGCTTAATATCCTCCATCCAGTACGCTGAGGTCAGACGCGGGGCCGCAGCAGCTGCTACCAAAACAGCCGATGACCAATGCATGATTAGGGGCTATCTATGGTTAGATGGTAGTGAAAAAGAAAGAAAGTGACGATCACGGCAAGGCCACGATATAAGACCAATGGAATCTGCTTAAGAGAGTGAAGACGAAGATCCAACGCTACTTGTATTCCACAAAAGGTAGGGAATCAACCGCCTAGATGAATGAACGAGTGAATCAAAAAAGGAATAAAAGGAAGGAAAGAAAGAATGCCCAAGGCTAAAGATCGAAGAAGCATTGACCGTGGATGAAGGGAGAACGGTCCAGAGTGAGGCTCATCAACATAAAGAAAGCGCTCTGCTGCCCTTTTGTTTACTGCCCAGTGACAAAAACACAGGGATGGATCCTATGGACCTTATGCCGACTTGTAGAACATAAATCTAGCCGTGGAATACAACCCATGGAATACAGAGTTAATGGCATACGAAGCCGATATAGCACCACCTGAAGCCTACGTTTCAGTGGCTTTTCTTCTCTATTTGAAGAATCAAACTTAACTCTGGTCATCAAGCGTGCCTTAAAGGCCAGGCTCAAGCTCAACTATTTCTCTCGGTCCAAATAACATCACTTATGCGATGATCGCTAGGCTCTTTTTCTTTTATTGTCTAACTTTGGTCTTGTTTATTCGTGTTAGTCAAAGCCAAGCCCAACCAACCCTAGTCGCAGCATCCGAAATAATATAATATGTATGTAAACCCTGGCAAATATTCACAAAAGGCAACTACTTCTTGCTTCGATTCAACCAGCCAATCGATGTACATGCATGATGCAGCCAAGAATAGTTTCACCGACTTCAAGATTATTGTGTTTTTGTATGGTATCACAAACTCACCAAATACAAACATTCTAGCGATTAAGTGAATATTGCATGGTAGTCTAGGCAAACTTCACAGTACCTTTTCTATCAACTTCAGTGCGTAAAGATAATCCATGGAATGCCGGTAGGGATGGAATCTTGCTTTGATCTATTTGTATAAACACAACATCTCCGTATAGGGGCTTAGATCTCCAGGGAGTCTTTCATCCATAAAGCGTTAGTCATTCATCATGCCTGAAAAGGTAAAGTGATGAGCCCATCTGCTAATTTGTCGTTGTTTCATCGCTTCAGTAGGTTTTTGTCTGTTCACAAGAAGGCTGGAACTTAGCTTGTCGTATCAGTGGGATCGGCAGATGAACCGAGCATGGTTTTGTTTTCATGGTTTCTCCAGCTGCTAAACAATTCACCATTATTGGCTTGGAGCTTTTGGAAACTCAGTCAGAACAGTTGACCTCTTGCTTACCTTGATGATTACTGCTAAACTACTTCATTCAAGGGTTTCTCGTTCTTACCATTTTACTCACTCTGCAGGATATCTGTCCGTCGGAAATCGATGCATGTGAAAAATCATGTCACATTACATTCATTGTCAAATAGTTGTACAGTTTTTAGGGATGAGACATGCGCTAGTGATTTAGTTGGTGGCGTGACAACATGATTGTCCAGAGGCAAATATACTCGGAAATTATTGTCTATAGACGGCCTTGTAGATCGCCTAGTATATATCGTCTGTCGTCCGAGTCAGATTCCCTCTAATGACGATCCCTACGGTGAGATGTTTCTCTATCGTTTGTTCTCCTTCTGACAGAATCTCTGTCCTCCTCCCTCGGTTGATCTCCGTCTCCGGTGATTCTATCCTTGTCTCTATGATCGGAGCGATGGCGATTAGATCCAGAGTCTCTATCTCTACCACTATCTCGGTCGCGATGGCTTCTACGATCTTTATCCCGGTCGCTACCCCGATGTGAAGACCGTTTATCATCATCAGGTCGGCTTCTATAGCGACTGTTACTGTCGTAATCACGGTCACGATCATGGTCCCGTTTATCGCTTCGACGATCGCCATCACGGTCTCTGCGTCGAGGACTAGATTCACGCGAGTCGCGACTCCGGCTTCTGTTACGTCGAGAGCGATGTCTATGTTTATGTTCTCTTCTATCGCTCCAACTCTTCTTTTCGTCTTTGATACCTAATTGCGCCATGACCTGCTGTCTGCGGATTGGGTCGTTCATCATCGCATCGTAGGCTTGCTGCTCTTGTTGTTTGATTGCTAATAGCGGATCTTCTCTGATTTTTGCTGCCAAATCACGCGGATTGTTTGTATTTGTCGATGATGAGAATAAGAAAGTATCTTGCGGTGCGTCTTTCACTAGCTTCGCGTTGTCGTTGCCGATGAGCACCTTCTCAATACTTCGCTTTCCGAGAAGAAATGATTCTAGTTCTTCTGTCGTGCCAGCTTGTCCATTTGTCGGCCCTTGGTACATCCAATCTACGCGATCAATACGTTTGCGACCGCCAGCGGCTTCGAGTTGGCGTTGAACCTCTTCCTTTGCGCGCTCCTCTATAACAGTTGATTAGTATGTTTAGAACTTCTATCACCTAGTCGTATGTAGCACGATTGAGAATAAATGCATAGATAA
The DNA here is from genome assembly GCA_001513805.1 of Davidsoniella virescens. NCBI lineage: Eukaryota > Fungi > Ascomycota > Sordariomycetes > Microascales > Ceratocystidaceae > Davidsoniella > Davidsoniella virescens. The sequence continues at coordinate 41,617 of LJZU01000148.1, forward strand.
ACTAGCGTACCTTTGATTTCTTGAATGCGCTGCTGGGTCTTCTTGCGCTCTTGAAGCGCCTTTTGTTCCTCATCGTAGACCCTCGCTTGATTCTTCAAAAGCGAGGGGTGAAACGACTTTTTCAAGTTGAGATCACCGCCACCCATGATGATCTATGTGTCGCAGGGTATTGATAGTATGTCGTGAGGCAAGCGTGGGGTTTCGCGACGATTTTTTGATGCGATCGAGGAATGCGATGATGATTTCGATAACTTTTGAGTTTGGTTTGTTTAAGGTTTGTCACAACTGGTTTTGCCTTTTTTGTTTTTGTTTTTGTTTTCTCTCTACCATTGCGCTCTTGGCTAGCCTTGCAGAGATGTCTTAAGTGGGGCTTTGGGGTTAGCATGGGGTATTGGCAGATATGTTAGGGTTATGTTACGCTTGTAGCAACTCACGTACTAACTCACATCATATTTTGCCGACAGATATACTGGGGGATATGCTCTAATTGTACTGAAGATACAGGCCCATATTGATCTTAACTTGCGCTATACCGTGCTGTAGAAGTCAATGAAATTATTGTGAACAACATAGCTAAATGTCAACGATATCATCGTACATATATGATTCCTAATCGCCAAGATTTAGAAATAGTGTCACTATCCAATAAATCCATCACCTGTTTGGGGAACCCTCAGAGCTTTGGTGCCCCTAGCTTCCCCGGGTTATGGATCAAGAACGGACGCTTCCTTTATTAACCGAGGGCCACTGAGCAACCTAAGCTAGGAAATTCCCACATCCAACTTACTCTTTGTGATGCCTTCCCAGAAATCCCAGAAAGACGCCGTTATGCCGACTCGATTCCAAATCTATAACCGTCTTACCTATAAGGCTTGAAGCTCTTTTTCAGGAAACCATAGATTCGGAAAGACATCCTTTTCATTACATCATCGTCTTCATCACCAAATTTCGACACTAGAGTCATGTTTCCACGATCGGTAAATCAATGTTTCCTTCGACCTGGGATCCTGAAGCGCCCCATAACTAGTGTAGTCAAAGCGCCCAACACGACTATCTTCTCCCTACCAACTGCATCTAGATTGATATCATCAACGTCTCGTGTAGAGATGCCGACAGCGCATACTTCTTGCGACAAATTCCAACTTCTGGCTCACAAGAAGAAGTCCGGCGAGGCGGAAGATGCACTATACGCTGCCCAAGTAGAAGAGATAACAGACTGGTGGAAATCACCACGCTTTAAGGATATCAAACGACCCTACAGCGTCGAAGATGTTGCGACCAAGAGGGGCACCCAAAGCCAAAGCTACCCAAGCTCTGTCATGGCCCGCAAGCTCTTTGATCTCATACAAGACCATGTGAAATCTGGTCTGCCTATACATACAAGTGCGTCATCTATATCATCACATGAAGAGATAGTCTGATAGTCTATGGAACCTACTAACACATGCATGCAAAATAGTGGGTGTTGTCGATCCTGTTCAGATGACCCAACAAGCTCCGAACCAAGATGTCGTATATATCTCTGGATGGGCATGCTCATCGCTGCTCACCACTACCAACGAAGTCTCGCCAGATTTTGGTGACTACCCATACAACACCGTTCCGAACCAAGTGCAGCGTATATCCAAAGCTCAGTCTATGCATGACCGTAAACAGTGGGATGCTCGCCGTAAGATGACTGCAGAGCAGCGCAAGCAGACTCCTTACGTGGACTATCTACAGCCAATAATCGCAGATGGCGATACTGGCCATGGTGGCCTCTCTGCAGTGCTCAAGCTAGCTAAGCTTTTCGCCGAGAACGGCGCAGCTGCTGTGCATCTCGAAGACCAACTACACGGCGGGAAGAAATGTGGTCATCTAGCAGGTAAGGTTCTGGTGCCTGTTGGGGAGCACATCAATCGCCTGAACGCTGCGCGCTTCCAATGGGATGTGATGGGCACCGAGAATCTCGTTATTGCACGGACTGATTCAGAAAGTGGAAAGCTCATCAGTAGCGCGGTTGATATTCGTGACCATGAGTTTATTCTCGGCGTATCTGACGATACTATTGAGCCTTTAGCCGAGACAATCCAAGCCATGGAAGTACTAGGAGCATCAGGTGCCGAGATAGACGCATTTGAGGCTGACTGGGTTAAATCGACTAAACTTGTGACTTTCGACGAGGCTGCTGTGAATCATATGAGAGAAGAAGGTGTTCCAGAGGCCCAAATCAAACAATATCTTGACTGTGTCGCTGCCAACCGTAACTTCGGAGTATCCAAGAGACGAAAGTTAGTGGCCGAGTTCACAGACAAACCAATATACTTTAGTTGGGATGTCCCACGAACTCGCGAAGGCTTTTACCACTTCCGGGCCGGAATGGAGGCTGCCACGAAGCGTGCATTGGCATTTGCACCTTATGCCGACTTGCTTTGGGTCGAGACTGGTGATCCAGACGTTGATGTTGCCACCCAGCTAGCTCGTCAAGTTCACAAGGTATACCCTCAAAAGCCATTGGTTTACAATCTTAGCCCTAGTTTCAACTGGATGGCTCATGGATTTACAGATGAGAAACTCAAGTCTTTCATCTGGGATATTGCCAAGGAGGGTTTCGTTCTGCAGCTCATTTCGCTCGCGGGACTTCATAGCAATGCCACAATGACAACAGAGCTTTCTCGTCAGTTTAAGGACGATGGTATGCTGGCATACGTTAATCTTGTTCAAAAACCAGAGAAGGAGATGGGGTGTGAGGTGCTTACTCACCAGAAATGGAGTGGCGCGCCATATATGGACGGCATCTTGGGTGCCATACAGAGCGGAAGCTCCAGTAGCCGAAGTATGGGTGACGGGAATACAGAAGGGCAGTTCTAGATAGAGTGAAGTATAAGTCATAGTAATACTGCCAATGAAGGCTCAATTCCACATAACGATGTCTACTTATACGAACTCAAAATGAAGCTTCATTTTCGAGTCATAGTTCAGCTCTCGGGTGGTCACACGCTTCTATGTCGCGTCGTTCTTGTCCTTAATTAATTATATGAACCCATGATTCCAAGCAGGTATTAGACAAGACACAGACAAGAGATTACATTCACCTAAACATATTGTAAGCAATCAACTTCATATCATAGGTATGTCTGCTTAATCAGCAAACACATATTTTTATGGTAATTTCTCCAGTATGTAATGTATGTAACTGTGTACATTTCACTATGTCTATATATTGCCAAATAATTGTGGGACTTGATTGCAAGGTACAGCAGTTCATTCCTCTCTTGTCAATCGTCCGCTATAGCAAGCCCCCACTCTGCCGCCTTAAGTAGCAGCCCAAGTCATCAACCAAAGTACGACTCCACCCAATAGTGCAATAATGGAATGCGTATAAACAAGCTAGCTTTCTCAGCTTCCTATATCCACGATCATCAACAGCGATAACGCCATTATTTTGTTTCGAATATCAGCAAAGTTTCATTTATCATCATCGCCATCGCTATAATAAAGATACCAAGACACTACAAAACTCTGGCCTTGACAACTCAACATGTCGGACGATGATTTCATGCAAGAGTCCGATGAGGAGCAGTAAGCCCTACAATTCTACCAATAATCAGGCATAGCTTAGATGCAGCTTTAAATCTGACCTATTGACCAATTATCTTGATTTCAACAGATATGATTTCGAGTACGAAGACGAGGACGAAGAAGATAACGGCGACGTCGACATTGAAAATAAGTACTACAACGCAAAGCAGCTAAAGCAAAGCGACCCTGCTGACGCTGTGAAAGAGTTTCTCGAGATCCCGAATCACGAGCCAGAAAAAGGAGAATGGGGTTTCAAAGGTCTAAAACAAGCCATCAAAACAGAATGGCCGTTGGGTAGATACGATGACGTGAGTATATCTTGATTCGCTCATGATCAGCTACGCATGATTCGTCAATCCAGCAGCACTGACACCTGATAGGCCGTTCAACATTACGAAGAGCTTCTCACATACGTTAAATCGGCAGTGTCACGGAACTACTCAGAAAAATCCATCAACAACATCTTAGACTACGTTGAAAAGAGCTCATCTGATTCCGAAGCATCCAGGGCGATAGGAAAATTCTACACCCTGACCCTCGACAGCCTCCAAAGTACAAATAATGAAAGACTATGGCTTAAAACTACGATAAAGTACGCCAAGCTCTTGATAGACAAGAAGGACTACCCTACCGCCCAGGCCACCCTCAAAAAGCTACATCGTGCCTGCCAAAAACCAGATGGTACCGACGACTCGAGCAAGGGAACATATGCAATGGAGGTGTATGCGCTTGACATCCAACTGAACTCGGAGTTGAAAAACAATAAGCAACTCAAAAATCTGTATGAGCGCGCTCTGAAAGTCCGCTCTGCCGTACCACACCCCAAAATCATGGGCATCATCCGTGAATGTGGCGGAAAGATGTATATGAGCGAAGAAAACTGGGCGCAAGCTCAATCAGATTTCTTCGAGTCCTTCCGTAGCTACGATGAAGCGGGTTCCTTGCAACGCATTCAAGTGCTAAAGTACCTTCTTTTGACGACAATGCTTATGAAGTCGGTAATCAATCCTTTTGACTCGCAAGAAACCAAGCCATACAAGAACGACCCACGCATATTACCCATGACAGAGCTAGTCGACGCGTATCAGCGCGATGATATTCACATGTACCAGGCTGTTCTTGACCGCCACAAGGACATTCTTGACGACCAGTTTATAGCTGAGAATATTGACGAGGTGACGAGGAACATGCGTATCAAGGGCGTACACAAGCTAATCTCGCCGTATACGTGTATGCGCATGTCAAGTATCGCCAAAACTCTCAAGATTGGTGTTCCGGAGACCATGGATATCATTGGGTTCCTGATTACTACAGGTGAAATCCACGGGCACATCGATGAACAAGCAGGCATTCTTCAGATTGAAAATTCAGATGACCAAGAGCGTATCGCGGGGATCATCTCTCTGAATGAAAGCATGGACTCTTTCTTGCAGGCCACTATCACGGATCTCGAAATAGGTCGTGGTAGCGCTGACCTTATCGATGACTCAGGCGCTAACTCAAGCGACTCATCACAGCGACTACAGCAAGCCTTGACACGGAATATACGTTACGATTAAAGTTTCTAAGAGTCATTGGGGGGGGGGGGGGGGGTATATATTCAATTACTCTCAGGCCTTCGAGAAAATGCTATACCCAATAATGCAGACAAGATGATATCGGCCTTGAGGTAAACATTAAGGAAATTTGGTATCAATCATATCGATTCCCTAAATATAGATAATTTCTCACACAGAGGGGATGGTTAGTTCTAGGAATGAGCATTTCTTGTGGTCCCAATGGATAACATGACACAGCATGAAGATATTCATTAGCACGGAACACCGATATGCTTAAACCCACTGTGTAACGTCAATATGGTAATAACCCTAAATGTAACATAACCCTACCGATAATAAAAACCAATTTGTAGACATTTTCCTCAGTTACGTATGCAAGGAGTACGAACGCGCCCGCACATAGTGTAGGCATACTAGTACTAGACAAACGATGACTTAAGTTTAACACATGCCAATTGTCTTAGAGATTGTTAGCTTTATGCACAATGATACCAGAAAAAAAGTCCTAAAAGAAGAAATCGATGAACAGAGGCATCTTTAAGAATGATAACATGCGTAGTTAGTGAATAGTTAGTTGATTGCATAAATGTATAAGTATCCGAGAGAAATGGTAACAGGAACGCGAACTTAGTTGAACGATCATGTTTGCGACATATAATTTCTAGCAAAATGATCTATCTCGGTGGATAATCGATTTTGCCGTTTGTGTCTTGTATACCAGATTTTGTCGGTAATTTTATGGTTTCTGGCCAATTATCAATTTTTGCTGATCTTGTATGCAAGGGTGAAGACAATATCTAGATTGAGTTTAGCTCCATGGGTATATGGCTGGCTGAACACATACAAGTACGTAAAAAACTATATGATCATCACATTTGAATTACATATCTGTGTAAGCACAATAACAGCATGTACCATTTTAGCTACGACTACAACAGTCATTATAGACACTAATACTATTCAGTTTTCTATACGACAGTTCTACGATCATGTAGAAAAGAGGGATAAAATGGATAAAATGGATGAAATTCATGTTTTGGAGCGTTTAAATCATAATATTACATATGATTCCATGCGCAACTAGATTCTAGTTGGATCATTAATACTTAGATATATAGGACGACATTGACTAGATTCCGTTACTTAATATGACACAAGTGGACTTCCCAGCCCGATATTCAACAAACAGAAGAAACATAAAAGCACAATTGTGGGTTCCTCTCATTCAGTGGCAGCTAAGATATAACGTAGACTTAGTCCTCTAAGACGAAATTTCACTGTTAAACGCACGAGAGATATTGTCGCGAGCTCCTCTAGAGACAAACTTGAACACCGAGACAGTGAAATACGCAGGGGCAAAAACGAAGAACGATATGTGCTTATTGCAAAAACAAAATTTAGCAGTAAGCTGCCACTAACGATATACTAGATACCTACGCTTCATCGGGTATGCCTGTTTGTCGAGTGTTGTTTGCCGAGTGGCATGGCTGATTTCATGGTACTTCTATACAGTGATGCCGTTCTCTCTGAAGAGAAATAAAAAGAAGAAAGCATGTTCGACAAGATAGTAAGCCCACGATTGTATATGACAGGATAGCAATAGACATCGATGCAAAGGTCGTTTCAAGACGAGTATCATATAAAGTCATTTTTCTCTCCCTAAGAAACGTTGTACTTAAGGCCGATGGATGTCTAGAAACATTTTATTTTTCGGTGACCGCCCATGAAGAGATTATTCGAACGCTGTAGCACATACTATTACGCAATAAACAAACGAGATATTGTACCTATCATACGTAGAGCAAGAAGGCAGAGAATTCAACATGCTGTTTTCACCCGAGATCGATTGGAGTTCCGGAAACGATCACCACGAGGTCAATTATCATCATTGGCTATTTTTCTGTAGTTATATACGTAGATTATAGAAACAAATATGTGGGGGTTTTTTTTTTCCATCTTCTTTATTTTATTCTGTTTTCACAGAGAAGCTGAAACAAGACACGGCGGGCGGCGTATTGAGTTAGATCAATCTTAGACCATTTTGTGCAATATGATACCCAATTCATAGGCGTTTATCAAACCAGAGTGTGCAATGAAGTAACTTAGGGGGTTGGTATTGGAACATGTGCTTGTATTCTATGAAACCTCTTCTATCACGTTGAGTCGTCACCTACTGATAGTAAACTGGTTTTACTATTGGTCAGAATCAAGATTACTGTTGAGATAGCTTGCACGCATTTACTCTGACATGTTATGCCCCCTTACATAAGATATTACTGCAAAGGAGTACAGCTCTTGAAAAGACAAGTGCTTTGGTTGATCGACTTCAAACCACAATAACTCGTCAGTAATTGTGGCCTACAAGAACACCGATATAGTAGGTATACTTGGTATGATATGTAAATAGCTGGATGTACTTCAATCTACTCGTTGGGAAAACGAATGGATATAATGGCTTGGCATATAACTCAAATGAAGTATATAGTACTCGATGCCTGTGGTGATGCGGGTGCTTGTTTGGCTTATTTTCCCTTGGATAGTATCTATTAGTAATAGTGGGGAACGTATGGCTAGACAATATACTAGTATATACATAGATATCTGATGATATTTGTAGTCAAAAATACCCTTGACTAAAAAAGTGAGTCGCGGCTTAGAAAGGTGTGATACATGTGTTTGTGCTAGACATGTTTAGGCCGTTTTGCTACCTAGACAGATGATCAATGAAGTAATTGGGATATTTCTTGAAAAGTTCTAGCAGGTGAAGAAAGTGTTTATTTTCGTAGATCTTAATGGCAATTTCAAAGGGGTGTATAGGGAAAACTCTTGAGCGAGAAAAAGACCCTCCAGCATTTATTGCCATGACTTATAGCTGGCAGAATCTCGGGCAACAAAAGTGGACACATCGGAAGTAAGCACTGTATCCGCTAGACATTGCATACACAGCCTGATATGTATGCTATAGGCTGAATATTGCATTATATAAACGGGTGTGAAATATAATGGGTTGATTGGTAGTAGTAGTCGTGTCGTAGGAATGTGATGATGTGGGAACCAACGGGTGAACAAAGAGGCCAAGGTTATGAACAATAGACACAGATACTACTGTTTATGATGTGTTCAGTAGATGTCACTTCGTACAGAGGGTCGTGTTGGAGGTGGAGGAGGCAAAGAATTGATAGCAGGCAGCATTTTCGACAGAGTTCCAGTATACAGATTTATTGAAAGGGTGCAATCTTTCCCCGTGGGGCCAGTTAGGAATTTGCCAAGGTGACGGCGGCTTAAAAAGAAGGAAGAAGGAGGAGGGGGTCCATCAAGCCCAAATTATATCTTACATAGTATCAGTGATGATACATATCTGTACACACGATATATAGATACATAAGTATGTATGTACATATATATCCACACATATGATTATCTGAAATCGCTGATGCGGCATAGATTGGTTTCCCGATATCCTGCGTACCGTTCATGTGAAACCTTGGATTGTGAAGAGTGTGACGGCAAAAGCAACCTCGCTAAAAATTCCAAGACCGACTGCTCTAGAATTAGCAGCATGATCATGGCTCAGATTTTGCATCATAAATTAAGATGAAGAATGTGATGAAGGTAGTGAAAGTGATGAAAGGAGAGTCGAGATTCTCGGCTATAGAAGGCAAATAAAACAAAAGTGATATATAATTACAAAAAAGTTCAACAAAGACCCCGCGATTTGTGGGTTCATTCACGAGGCTCTTAGGATATCTGCTTCTTCTACATTTGCCTATTACTAGATGGAGACAGAGAAGGGGAGGATGGAAGTGAGCACGATATAATATGATGTCCTGCAAAGTAAGTCAGCCCAACACGACGCTGTTCCAGCATCCACAGGCTCGCTTGTCGATAGTTCTGTTTTATTCTCTTTTGTCCATTTGCTGTATTTAGGTACTAGTCAGCGTTGTTTTGATTTTCCATATCCGTATGGCCTAGCCACATGATTCCATGTTCGAACACACACTAACCTAACTAGATGGGTCGGAGACAAAGATCGAGCCGTCTTGTCCATGGCATGAGGCCTAGACTATCAACTTACTCGCTATGCTACCATCATCTTGCTTTTGGACATCATCTCTGGTCATCGGTGCGGTAGAAGACTCTTAGTCTCGTCGTCTTCTCATCTTGGCGTTGTACTCGAGCCCAACCGTCCGGCCCTACCAGAAACAATATTTTTCGTACTCTTCCTATCTTTCCGCTATTCGTCTACTGCTCTCGCCTCTATCCTTGCTCGAGTATTGTCTCTATTCCCGGGGATCTATAAGTCTACTTTCGGAGTTTTCGCTCCGGGTCTACTCTTTCCTCGCTATAGATATATATGTATACATGCTCACTATTGATCCCATCTTCCCTATAGGAGTCAATCTAAGACAATGTCTGCATCCCGATGTCACAGACACAGACTATTTGATGTGATGGTCATGTCTGCCCAAGTAGCCAACTCATCCTTGGCCTCCATAGTAGACACCCACTACTATATCTAAGATACAACACAACGCCCGTAATCTGTACACAGAGGACATGGGCACACACACTTATAGACTCATGAACACAGGAAACCTCTCGTGAGATCCTGGCCAATGACACCATCTTGCAGCAGCCCGCAAGAGCTTGCATTGGCTCCTCCATCCTTCCTTTGTTGTGCTGCCGGCTGGTCGGGACCTCCTTTTTTTGTGTCTGCTCCTAATGCTACTACTGCTACTGCTGCTACTAACGCACCTTTTTGTGCTTCTGTTTCCATCTTTGATTGAGGTCATTATAACAGAAACATGCTGTCATACTTTCAGTCTTCTAAAACCAAAAACTTGGTGCTATATAGCCTGGCGTTGGATCTTGCGCCACTCCCATGCAGTAGCATGATCCTGAATCCAGTCTTGATCTTATATATATGTAGTTTCGACTTAGATCTCGGTTGATCTAGCTCAGGAGACTAAGCTCATGGTAGAACAGAAAAAGCCTGATCTAGCTTGTCTATCATCGACATATATCTGGACGACCAAGAGCCTCCGATGATCGGCCGTGGTCAATGCAATGAGAGAATGGATAAGAAGCTATTGCTGGATATTCTGACCTTGTCATATCTCAGATCTGGCCTCCCTAGGCTATGTTAGGCTCGGTAGTAAGCGAAGCATGCGTTATTTTGGCTAACTCGTCTTCTTTCTGGTTCTCTGGCAATTCTACGAACGCAAACTTTTCTTTTTTGGGTGCCTAGTCTGCCGAAGAGAAGAAAATCCATGAGTAAGAGAGAAATAAGCACAGAGTAAAAAAAGCAATTATTCCTTGTTCGGTTACCTGCATCAAAGGTTAGCTTGGGCATGCCTAGCGGTGACTATAGCGAGTCTAGAAGTCAGTAAAAGAACAGGGAAGATGGACAGTCAGTAGACTGGTCAAGTTTTCCAAGGGTTCGGACGCTGATGATAGGAGCAACATATGTGAGTACTACAATATTCGGAGAATATGCTGGGGCATCGGTAACAGCATGAGTTGACTGAATGTCAACGTTGCAACTGAATATCAGTGGGCATGCCTTGCAATTATTACCGGTGGGGTAGAAGATAAGGCATAACAAAGTACTGTACTCTGCTATAAGCGAAAAGGGCTAGATTATGAACTACTGCTAGATAGTTACCGCATAAACCCGTTCTTGATCTATACTTGTATTGTACATTATGTGTGTAGAATTGGCCTTTTTCAGCCATACTAGGGTTATTGTTTGCCACCTACTAGTTACTAGACGGTTGACAGGTTGCTTAAACACTCTGAGCCACAGTGACATGATTAGCTGATAGACTGGGTATAATAGTAATATCTCGCTCTAACCGATACTGACGATAGATCGAACCAAGAATTTGGGTAACAAAAGCATATTTCTTCTAACATACTGATTAACGCAACGGGCTAAGCTGTAAAACAAGCAAACAACGTTGTATAAGCGAGTTAAAAGCAGACGAACAAAAGAACAGCACTAGCAGCACAAACGGGCTAAACAGGGAAGTACAATAGGCTAGGGACCCTTCTCCATATTACAAATAACAGGGATAAACCTTCTAATAATGTCTCGTCAGGGCCATGAACCTCCATCTGGAGGAGATTTTAGAGAGATAAAAAGACTTAGATCCTAGAGGCAAGAGGCAAGGAAGGCGGAGAAAAAAAAAAAAAGAACGGTGCTACAAAGAAAAACGATAAAATCATGAGATTCAGTATTGATATTAGCGTTGTTTTGCAAAATATAGAAATATGACTGACTAAAAACTGCCCATTGGACAACCCAGATCATATATCATTATTGTTCAGTCTTCTTCGTTAGGAATACGATAGAAAGTGGCTATCTGACGAGAAAGAAACCGATGTAGTGCTACTGTACGGTAAACTATAGTATAGTGAACCTTTGTATTGTCTTTGTATTGTTTAGTTAAGGAATACAAGAAAAAGAGGCGCCTAAACATGTCTCTCACACAGACGAAGACCGGGAACCGGGAACTACATATATTATGTTGGGCACAATAATTGTCTTTTCTTTCACTAATATTTGACTTCGCATTTACTGGAAACATGATTGTACTTGTTACTCTGTGTATATGAACAATTATGTGTGCCCTTTTGTGCATCATGGACATACATATCAGAGTTCCACAGCCGTGAAAAGATGAGAGAGGAAAAAAGCGAATTTATCTGGTATCAGAGGATAGCGAACCAGATAAAATAAAGCTACAGGAGGAGTAATAATAAGAATAAGAATATGAGTACCGGATACACAAACCAACGAGCCAGTCAGTAAGCTTTAATGTGTCGAGAGACACAAAGGATACAATTTGATTTGCTATGGCTAAAACTGAGCCTCCCAGAAACCGAATGTTCTAATAATAATAATAATAATAATAAAACTATGCCGAAAATATTATCACGATATCGCAGTTGCGATATATCTTCTGACAGTTAATCTTTGATTGTTACAATATGCTTTGTTGTCATCTCGTGATTCGATGGATTGAACGCCATACTTTCAACTGTTATCATTTTCCTTCTGGATTTATTCACTGCATGACAAGCAGAAATTGATCTTGTCGACCTAAAGTATCAATGACTAGTTAGGTAATGCTTAGGTCTTGTTTGTCTCTCTTTTCAGTCACCAAAAACCCGAACTCCATATATCGACCGCCCAAGTTTCCTGGAAGGCTGATTATCTAATCATATTATACCACCGGCCGTTCTATTTGTCTTCAGTCGGTATTCAGTTAAGAGTGTTAACTATGATAGCATGTGATATATATATATATAACAAATTGAATCTCACTATGTTATAAATATCAACTAAAACCCTAAAATTTGAGCATATCTCAGTTACGCACTAAATGGTGTGACAAGAAAGGCGTGATTCCAAAAACTTCAATCTGACAGTCTTATTTCTTCTATTTAACCTATCTTGTGTACATATATTTGTCCCTTTTACATGCAAGAATCCGGCATGTATTATTTGTAAGACAAGCAAAAGACAAATTTCAACCGTAGCCGTGGACTTCGAGTTACAGTGGTCTGGCGAGATATATTTCAACTAGACTATACTAAGCAGTAGGAATGTGAGGATAATGAGACACAAATGCATCATCTTATCTTGAGATGTCAGCAGATAGACTCCTCTCTTCCTTTGCCACTTGGGCAGTGATAGAGACCATATCCAAGAAATAAAAGTAGAACTTAATAGACTTTCTTGTGAGTCAGATAGCTTCTTTTTAACATGAGATGCTGGGTGTAAGTAGATCATTCATATTAGAAAAACCAAAGCCCAAATTAACGGAAACACCAATAAATTCTTCGCATATTCATTGGGCCTCAAGGTGTTGAGGAGGATTCGTGCCTCACGAAGAGAAAGACCATTTAGAAAGCACGTCAAGGACAAGGTTTTTTACTGTTGAATCAAACTGAATGGCCGAGTGACTAGCTGCCAGGTCAATGAGACCTAGTAGCGAGACCTGGGAGCAAAGCCAAGAAACGAGGCCTGGCGTTCCAGATAGGATTAGCAATGTGGTGGTTAGCAAGGCAAAGGTGGGTTGTCTCGCGGCAAGGACCACCGTTTGCCCGCGGTATAGTATGAGTACGATTTATGAATGGCCGGTCGTCTCATATATCAGCACCTGGTAGTATTGGACTCAATAGCTTTTCAACTACCCAGTCATGGTAATGATATCTGATATAGTGTTGAAGATTCTTTTACTACCTTGATGATCGAGGCGTTTTGTGCATATATGGCGTGAATTTTAAGCATGTCTTCACGTTTCAATATTTTATACATTTTCATAAGCTCAGATTCCCCTATTGTATACTTTTAGTTTCGTTTATTACCTGATTTTATGGCGTTTTTTCCGCATTGGCCTATCGAGTACAATCCCTCCCGAGGAAAAGTAGGAATAATTCCATATATGTACTATATGTACGTGTACTATCATATAGGCCCTAACCCTACTTTCAGCTCAGTGGTCTTCTCGTAGGAAGGAAACCAAGAGCTATGGCCTGTTTGTGGGTTGTTTCTGAGTTCAGAAAAGCATGCAAAACGTGCCATTTGTCTTTTGGCGGTCTGGCAAGATAGTAAATTTGTGATGCTTAAGGACAGCACACAAAAGTAAAGACATGAATATATAGTAAGTATCGGTCAAGCAAACTATTTTCAAAACTACAAGATGATTCGAGCTTTCACTTGCATGAATTCAAAAACTAAACCTCTGTTGTGGCTCTATTTTAGTAACGGCAAACAAGATACTGACCTCCATCATCAACTTAGTTCGTCAACTCGTCTTTGTTACGGAGATTCCGATGGGTATGTAGCTAATATGACCTGTCTCTTTTCCATCTGATTGAGCTGGCCGCCTACGTGCCCTGGACCATCTATTTTCATCTGTGCCTCGTGGCCCTGCCAGCTGGGTAGGGTTTCTTTCTTCCTGACTGGCCAAGACTAACACATATGTAAGACCGTTAGAGTAAGATATGTAAGATACCGGTAGAAGACCCGATAAAGAAATAAGGGAATATAAACAAAGGGCGAAGCTTGCGAACAGCTTTCTTCTCTGCTCGACTAGACAATAAGGGCCAGAAATATAGAAAGGGTATATCTGTACATGTATCCATGTTCCGTTCCTATGCAAAGCAGCTTAAAGCAGATCGATCGAACAGAACAGATCAGACAGAGCTATTTTGAGTATGGACCAGAAAGAAAAAGAACCCTGTTAAAAAAAGAAAAAAACTTGCCCTACCCTTGCCTCGACTTGCTCTGCTGTAGACTAGCTCATATCGCTGGACCTTTGTTGCATACAACACCATACAACATTACATTTCATGACAGGATGCATCTATCTCGACGCGGGCCGGAGAAACACGACAACACAAGTGTATTTACTTCTCTCTCTTTCTCTCTTTTCTTTTCAAGTAACATAGCATAAGCCAGCTGACTTTGACACTACACCACAGCACATCGTAGTATTCAAGTCAGCCATGTTCTAACTACTCAGGCTGCTGTGGATGTACAGCCTTTACGCTGTAAGCACACTATCTTTATATTTCACGACAGTCATGGACAAGAAATAGCACATTTGTTTTCGTTTATAGGGAAATGCCACTGTGTGACGTATTTGTATAGCGCACAGACAGCCACTGGCTATCCGCAAACGATAGATGGCTTTACTAAGAAACCCCAGAAATTTTCTCTAGCCTTAGCCTTGTCTAGCCTGCGTATCTTTCGTCTACTATTCTATGCATAGTTATATGTACTTTGTGTGCTAGTGTTCAAAGGTCTTACACAATCTCGATCTAGCTCAGCCTAATCCACAACGCCATGATTTGGACGCCGGCTACATACATTCATATGGGAGACCTTGCATGTTACGACGCCAAATCGCCGTGGTCGGTCTAACAGTGGCGCCCCTATAGTGCTTTCATGGTATAGTATAGATGAATGAAGTGGGTGCTATAGCAGTAGGCTATTATGAGCGTGCTCTAGCTGAGTTGCCTTGCCTGTACCGTAGCACAACCTGTTAGTTATAACTGATAGACACGATTGGTATAGCTATAATGTAGACATTGGAGCTGATGCACAATGCCCGCTATAGCCACCCTAGTGTAAACCCCTTGCTTGGGCTTAGCATAGTACTGGCTAACAACATGGCGTTCTCTAGGCCTGGACATGATATCGTAGCACCTGTATCGAACTACAGACGAGAATACAAAGGTAGGACACTGCGTTCAGTAGTGCCCAATAGTTGCCGCTATGCTTAGAAACCCACCTCCGGATGTCACGCTGTAGAAAGCAGGAAGCAGTAATGATGATGGTTGGTTTATAGTGTCCAGGTACAAACATAAGGAGACAGAGAGGGAGAACGGAAGAGAAAGCTGTGTCCCTGTCCCAGAAATCGTACCAGCAGGTCTGTTCTGTAGATATAAACAGGAGGAGGGAGCAGGCAAGAAAGAAAGAGTCAAGATTGCCCTGTGACATAAACGACTCAAAGAAAGGGACACACTGAGCCCCTTTTCTGTCTTCTGTGGCTGTTCCCTAGCATAATCTTGTTGGGGGTTCACAGCAGCATAAGAAGCACAGAAACTTGGGAACACAGCAGCTTAACAAGCCTGTCATACTACATAAGTCGCGATACTGCAGCTTATATCGGCAAGCCTCATCCTGTGTAGATATAATATAGACATATAAGCATAGACCTCTATTAGAAGAAAGATAGTGAATTATATGCTCATCTTGAGTTGGGGAGAGATACCATACAGATATCGCTCGACTAGAAGATATGGCCACTACTGACCATACCTATTGCTTTGAGCTGCCTTTTGCTTGCTTCCTTTTGTCTTTTGCCATGTTACTCTTTTGTCATTCTAGTATAGTAGTCTCACCTACTATAGTTGGATAGGGTCTATGTCTGTGTGCTTGTCTATACTAGCCTTTTTTTTTTTCTTTCTAAACCACAGAAGGAGGAGCTAAGAATAGTACGAAAGTAACAAGAGAAAGAAGAACATGGAGAAAAAGAAAAAGAAAAAAAAAAGAGAAACCGGGTCAACCATGAGAAAGGGCAGATGAGAAGTGTCTGGCTTTTTGAGTTGCACTGCTTTGGTTGCAGTAGTACTAGTACTTACATTACAGCTTCCCACTGAGAACACAACCACCCATACTTTGGCCTTATTGTGCATACACATACACATACATATGTATGTACATATGTACTAATACCAAGCTACATAGTAAGCTACCTATTACAAGTGCTCAGATCAGCAGAAAACCTCACGTATACGTGTTATGCTATAAGATAGCACCGGCAGACACCTACATAATATTTGTATGCCGCCATACATTACTTGGCTCCAGTGCTCTCACCACTTGTTCTCGCTTTCTCTTGCTTCTTCGTTCTTTCTCCTACTCTTTCTGTTTTCTTTTTTCCTTCCCTATAAGACTATCTCCTTTTCCTTCGTCTTTTGTCCTATGTACATTTCTTCCGATTTTTATATTCTTCCTTCTTTGCTGTTTCATCATCTTGTCGACGTCTAAGCATTGCAACTTCTATAATATCACGTTTACACTTCGAGCATCTCCCCACAAAGAGCACCCTTTCTTTATAATTGTTGGTCTATAGCAAGTACTGCCAATTCCCCCGAGAAAGCCACTGTCATCATAGCCTAGATAGATGCCATTTATGGTGTGCTGCGTCCTAGATATCTTTGTCTAGAATCCCGTATTGGAGCTTGTTGCATTCACGCGCATCGTCTGCTAGATCTAGATATCGACTTAGAAGCCCTGAAGTTCAATCTCACCACAGTAACTGAAGCCAACTACGAGAACAGTCGCACAAAGGAAAAAAAGAAGAAAAAGAAAAGCCAAGTAATCACAAATATATTGGATTGGACCAAACTCGCCTTGGCTCTTTCCTTTCTCAGCAGTCTGTGCTTGTGTGGAGGTTCTTTCTTTCTTCACTCCGACCACGAGCAGTTGCCCCGTGTACCGGTTGCCCCCCTGTTGCCATATTCGGATCGTGAGCCCTTCCCCGGAATTTTATTCGAGTGGCTTAAAGCAGGCTAGTGGTCCTACAAGAGGAAAACAAGCGGAAGAAAACTTCTCTTATACTATCAGCAACATCGCCGATATACAGGGCAAAGACGCACACAAAACAAACAATCCCGCTTGCTGATCCATCCGATCGAGTCCAGCGCACATCAACACGCACAACAACACAAAATCGAGTCCCGAATCTGTCAGCCGGGCTAATCTATCTTTTCTCTAGCTATCGCCATTCTTCCTTGACCTGGGTCCCCTGTGTTTGTTTTTGTTTATTCCGCCGCTAAGCAAAAAAAAAACCCCCCCAAAAAAAAACCAGGAAACAACGACAAGGAAGACAAGAGGAGAGGAAACAATAACTAGACAGGCAAACAGTGGATCCCCCGCCTAAAAGGTCACCAACAGACC
Organism: Davidsoniella virescens; assembly: GCA_001513805.1. NCBI lineage: Eukaryota > Fungi > Ascomycota > Sordariomycetes > Microascales > Ceratocystidaceae > Davidsoniella > Davidsoniella virescens. The sequence continues at coordinate 59,218 of LJZU01000148.1, forward strand.
GCCGTTCCCCACCATGTATCAACCGCAGATGACGCCCCTAGCGTCATTTTACTACAGCGCCTCCCCCGCTGTATCCCGGGCCACTATAGGCTCTGCTACAGGCTCCATCACAGGCACGTCAACCCCAGACACGGCCATTGACCTGGACCAGCAGCTCAGCAGATATGTAGCTCTGTCAGCACTTGGCTCGGCCGCTACAGCAGTGACTACGGCGCCTAACAACTCCGTTTCATCGCTATATTCGTCGCCAATACAACTGTCCAGGGCGAGCCACCCGCAAGCTCACATCCCAAGCCATCAAAGTCAGAGTCAAAGAAGCCAAGCTCCAGCTGCACCACCACCACCACCACCACAGCAACAACATCATCAACAACGACAACGAAGGCTCGATTCGCTACCGCAAACTCTTCATCAGCCACACCATCGTCATCTACACACTCAGCAGCTGAGCCAGCAACTGAATCAGCATAGCCAGCACCAACTCGGCAACCATCACAATAGCCAAAACAACAATAACACCACCAACACCAACACCAACACCCAATCTCAGTCTCAGCAACAGCAACAGAGACTCCAGAACCATCATTACCAGCAGCTATCAAGCCAGCAGCTCTCAAGCCAGCAACTACAACTATCGAACCAGCAGCACCACCAAGCCCTTCGCCAGCAGATCCCGGTCTATTTCCAATCCACCTTATCCAGCGCTCAGCAGCCCGCATCTAGCTGTATATCCCGAGCTGCCAGTGTTTCTGCCGCCGCCTCTGGCCCCGTGGCCGCCTCGTCTGTTGCCTCCCGCACACCGTCCATCTCGCTCTCGTCCGCCTCCACCACGCCCGGATCGCTCGTCTCACAATCCTCGAACTTTAGCCCGTCGCCCACGACCCTAAGTCCGCACGCTCACGAGTCCTCCTTTCCGTTTCCGCTCCCACTTCCGCTTCCTCCACGCTATTCTTCGACCGTTATGGACAGCTCACCAAACAGTGTTGCCGCTGCCGCTGCCACCTCCGTGGCCACTACCTTCAATGACGACATTGCCGCCCAGGAGGCTTTGGCCCGCGACTACCAGCCCGACTTGCAGGTAAGTCTCCGTGCAGCTATCCGTCGGCAATTACGCCACGATGCAGCCATTGCCGGCCCATACACAACGTCATAGCGATCAGAAACAAATACACATGTACTAATATACTGACTTGCTCACTACTACAGGGTCCTTCGGTCGGTGAAAAGATTCTGAGCCTCGCCATCGCCGACGCCTACTCTCATGCCGATCCCGTCTACGTCGATAAGACCAGCGTACGATACTCTCTTTGTCTTTCTCGCTTGCCTTCAATCTCTCTCCCTCTCCCTCTCTCTCTCTCTCTCTCTCTTCTTCCTCTGAGTCCCCCGCCCGCTCTCTGCTTGCCCCTCTTCTCGCCATCTTCTTCTCCTGCTCCTATCGTTCCATTTCACATGCTCTACCTCTGCCTTTGCATGCATCTATTACTACCATCCCATCCCATTCTAAGCTTCCCCACCCTTCTCTAGCATCGCCTTTGTAAAATGAATGCCCCGTCCTTGTCCAATCCACCCGTCTCCCGCCAAGACTCAAGTCCCTGATTAGCTCCCCGCCGACTAACGCATGCACTCTAACTAGGCTCTCCCCCAAACCTACACTCACTATCGTCCCATACAAGGCGACGGAAACTGCGGCTGGAGAGGTATGTCTGCCGCCCTACCATTCATCGTGGTTCATTCCAGCAATATTCAGTGCTAACAATCGCCCATCCCTACGCTATAGCCATCGCCTTTTCTTACTTTGAAAAGCTTGCCGAGCTATCAAACCCCACCCTTCTCCAAGAAGAGACTCTTCGCCTCGAGGCCTTCACGAGCCAGATAGAATCTATAGGCGGCTACAATGTGTCCCTGTTTGAGGATATGATCGAGGATACCTTTCAGCTTCTTCGTGATCTTGCTGCTGCCCAGAACCAAGCCAGTGCTGTATCCATCGTCACCTCCACCTTCAACGATGCCGGTCGCGCCGGCGGTATCCTATATCATATGCGCCTACTTGCTGCTACCGTTATCAAAAAGAACCCTGACTATGAGCCCTTCACTGGCGGCTTATCTCTAGCCGGCTTCTGTGCCTCCAACATCGAGGTACCAGACCGTGAGATTGACCACCTAGGTATCAATGCCTTGACAGAGGCTCTACTGCGTCCCGCGCAAATGGTCCTCCAAATCGTCTACCTAGACCGGAGCATAGGCAAAGAATCAAACACCCACTACTTTCCCGTCGATTCTAATCTACAATTGGCCGAGCAAAACAACCGAAGTATCTACCTATTATTCCGTCCAGACCACTACGACATCCTCTACAAGTCCCGGATCGACATCCAGGTCCACAAGACCTCTGTGTCCTATCGTGCCGTTGAAAACATCGAGAATACTCCGCTATCATCATTTGGTAGTGGCCTAGACTTCTCTCCCTTGGCTTTGATTCCAGGATTCTCAAACTTTGCTGGTGCGCCTGGAATCATGTCAACTGGCTCATCTAGCTCTATAGGCCATGGCTTCATGCCCTTAGGCTCCAATATGTGGAGTTCCTCAAGCACCAGCACGCCTGTTGCCGCCGCGCCTCCCGCAGTCCACCAGCCGGCTGTCTCATGTGCTCTCAGTCATGTCCATGTTCCTCTACAACAGTCTACACCTAACATGACCCCGCTACAGCTACGCATGCCAAACCCCCAGTTGCACAGTGTTGCTAGCACTCCAACTCCCATATCACAGCCTCAGACTCCCATTTCCGAGACTCTTCCATCAGCATTGCACTCGCCGGCTATGAGTGAGCTACCGCCCTCACAGCCAAGTCAACAATACCCTCTTCGTTTCTGTACACAGCACTACGAACTCAACCGCACATATCACAAGAGTCAGCCCATGATGAGCTACAAAAATAGCCATTTCAACAAGGCTCACTTTCGTAATCCAAGATTTACCCCCGAGCAATGGACTCCGCGCGACGACGATGACTACAACGATCATTCTACTTCTGAACGCGACAAAAGGTCACGCTCCTAGTCTACCGAGCTCAAATGTTCTGTGTTCTCTTTCTTTCATCTTTTCTCCAGTTCCTGTATTTACTATGCCCTTCTATCAGGTATTTTGTTACTTGTTCTTTGTGTCTTGTCTTATTTATTTTCTTTTATTTCCCCGGGTTTCCTCTTATTTCTCATTGCTTTAGACTAGTTATTATCGGCTACATGCGGTGATTTATTTTCTTTTCCATTGGTTTTCACCTATTAATTGCCTGTTCTCTTTCTTGGCACGTCGTATGGTTAGAGTTTTTTTTTCCTCGGTTTTGCTTATTTTCGGATCTCTTGTTTTTTAATTCCCTTCTGAGAGACAGACTTTTTTTTCTCAGTCTACCGCGGTTACAGTTTTCTTTTTTTCATTGCCTATCAAGGACAGTGTCACAAATTGGCGTGTTTTGTTGGATTATTATCTCAGGCTTGTTATTTTTATTATAGATGATACGTCATCTCTTTTTTTTATTCCATCTATCGTCATCTTATATTGTTTTTTGTCTAGTGATGGGTGACTAATATGACACTATAGTATCACCCTAATATTTATGTAGTAGGTATCTTGCGTTGCGGATAACATTGATTGATTCTCAGTAGTATTAGTCTAAACCTGAAGATGCGATATTTTGACAATAATATTCATGTACCGAAATTGGAATATCAAACCAAAACAAAAGAAATTTATATGATATAATAACGTACACGGTAGGTTCCTCACATCAAGTCATGTATATAGAATACTCAGGTAAAGATTCGTGTGAACTCTTTCATTAACGTCGTGGTGACTTATCACGTAACTTTGACGATGACTTTATAGCTTCTCCCTCTTCCTCGTGAATTATACTACGACTACCAACATTCCACGGCGAATAGAAGTTATATGGATGTATAGGCCCGTCATCACGTGCCAGCACACGATTTCCATCAAGCGAGAAGCGCTGCACGGCAGGTATTTCTCCCGGTCTGCCCTGGTCAGGACACGAGTGATCGTCTCTCTGTCCATCGGCAGCGGCACGAATAGAAGAGGAAGACGAGAAGGAAGGATAGATGATAGTATCGTAAGGGGAGAATTGGTGGAGTGAGGTGTGTGATGGGACATGGTGGTTTTGGGTGTGGTTCGGTCTGACGAGAGGAATAGCGTCGAGTTCCATAGGCATGATTTCGGAACCGTGGAGTTCGGCGTGGCGTGGTTGGTCGGAGAGTTCACCGGGTGGATCGGCGTCTTTCATTTTCTTCCATATGCTCCAAGGAATAGTACGAGCGTCGAGCTCTGTAGGGCTGGGTATATGATCAACGACATGGAGGTTCTCTTCGTCATCGTCGTGGTCTTGATTATCATCTTCTACTCTTCTTCCTTCTTCTTCTTCTTCTTCTTCTTCTTCTTGGTGTTCCTCGTTGTTATCGATGTTTATGGAGGTAGTCGGTGGAGGAGTTGTAGGTCGTTTTTCGGTGTTGGATCTGCCGAATGGCGTAGATGTGAAACGCCCTGTCAAAGACGGCGAGGCAGGCTCGTAAGATGAGTCTTGATGAGTTAGATTATGGCGACGTCGTCGACGTAGGAGGGAGACAATGGCAATGCTAATGAGACCGATGCCCGCTATTGTGCCTACTGTTATGCCGGCGATGGCACCGCTTGATATAGCTCTTGATGGGCTATGAGAGGACGGGTCGAGATGGTTGCCGTCTGTTGGGGAACTACCTGAGTCAAGACCTATAACGTAGAACCTTTACATATCAGCCCACTGCTTTCTCTTCGTAAGCAAGTGTGGAATCTCACCTGTCGGGGACGAAGCAAATGCTCCAGTAGTCTCGCCATTGCGATATAACACAGGAACCCCCGTCTGGGCTGGCAACCCGATATCATCCAAGCACGTTATCAACACTGGCATATCATCTAAAGCCACATTTGTCCCATCATTATAGTCCCAGACTTTAACCATGCCGCATCCAGCACTACCACAAGAAATTTGTCTGGTAGTCACGCTAGTGAATAAATGTAAACTATCGCCTTGCGCAAAACTCATGACTGCGATATTTGCAGTGACGGAAGAAGGGGCGGCCGTATGGGCCCCAATGTTGGAGGAGGTCGAGAAGGATGGGTTGCCGAGGCAGGTTATTCCTCGAGAGAGAGAGGTCGTTGCTAGGCCACTAGATGAGGAGGATACCCAGAGACATCCAATAGTCCCGTCCCAGGTGGTATAGTAGGCACTCTCGCCAGTACATCGTGCGGTGATAACTGAAGAAGTAAACTATATCAAAAAACTGGCTCTAAGGAGGAAGACTTGCAGGAGGGTCAAACTTGTTTACCTTGATTACCATTAGAATATACGCCGATAATAGCACGAGAATCATCCACGGACATAGCTGAAGCAGCAACAATAGTCTGTACCAATACCGATACTGAGATTGTCATAGTAATGCCGTATCTTGGCCAAGGTGCCATTATATGTCAGAATCGTCCTCGCTTTGTTCAAGAACTGCTGAAAGTTTCCAGACAAAAGCTAAGTTTAGTCATATGTTGTTAAAACAGTTAGTACCTAAGTTTGGTAGGTTCTCGCGGTGGTTTGTTGATAGGAAGAGCGGATGGATAACGAATTCTTCTAGGCTGAGCAAGAGGAAGAAAGTAAAGACATGGCGGAAGAATACAAATAGAAAAAGGACACACAGTCCCTCGGTTTGTTTGACAAGAATAAAAAAGATAGAGCTACATATACATATCACGTACTCTTCCTTACTGCAGGCTCAAAACTTAAGATAGCATGGCGTTATTATTTCTTTCAGCAATCAAGAAAGATTATCTCAACTGTAGAATATGCTATTATCTTCCACGGCGACTCCTTTTTTCCTCTTCATTCTAATTGTGTCATGTTTGTACCGAGCTTTCTTGTGATCGCGGGCGTTGAGGAAGCCGTCGCACGACGTTATGTAGAGCGATCGCATCCCACATGAGCCTTGCATTTACCCAATACGTTTTTGATTAATATAACAGTTGGGCTTTATGACGATACTCTATCTTCGATTCTGAATATGTAGGTAATCTATAATGATTATGAATATTTTGATGCTCAGTTCCCATTGTGATTAAGTGTTGTCCAGACTTTGTACTTTATTAACCCTAAATTTAGTGATACATGGTGTTTCATGTGATGAACCCAAACGGCTACGTACAGATAGAAAACAGTAGGAGCAGAGCAACAGACACTGGTTATTGACATCCATTCATGTATTTGTGCCTAACATAGCTTATACTCGTGCCACGCCTCACACTCCATACTTTACTTTTCATTCACCTTCAGATACCCTAAGCATTGTCCACCACTTGAAGCCACGACTCCTACGAATCCGATCTCCCACGTTCAACTACAATGTCAAACCATCCGCTCGAGAACACCATCGGTAATGAGCCCGGAGTTGTAGCCTACACTGCTGACGCCCTCACGGAAGAACGGAAGAGGATATCCTGCCTCTTCCCGGGCCGACTGACAGCTCGTACACAATCGCCGCAAAGATGGAAGCACTAGGTCGCGCGGTGACCGATGGCAAGAGTCTGGCCGCTTGCACTGGCCTCCTCGAGACTGCCACCTCTTCGTATGACCCCCTCGTCAATGCCAAGGCCGTTATGACGCCGGAGGAGATCACGCTATACGACAACTGGGTTACAGGCACTCGCCTTCCCGACTTCGACTGGCAGGCGGACTACGGCCCACCACCTGTTGCCAGTGGCGCCCTCAACCGTGCCGTGAAGCGCTCCAAGGCCCTCGCTTCACTCTATAAGCGCTCTGAAACCTCCCCCTGCTGCTACTGTCGCCTGGCAGTCAGTCAACTCCCGCCTCATCAGTCTAGTGACGGCGATGGTGAAAGTCCATGACGCCGAGCGCAACCCTACAGATGGCAGCGAAAACCTCTCCCGTAACGACATGGCCGAGATACAGGCGCTTAGCAAGATCATGTCGACCTCTAAGGCTCGAGTGAACGAGATCATGCGCATCCAGCGCATGCTAAACAGACGGATCAATGCCGTTGACTCGATCATGCAGGCTCGCCAGCACACCTTGAAGTCTGCGATTCCAGGCTACCACCGCAAGGACGAGGCTGCGAATCAAGTCTACGCAGCCGCTGGTATTAGAAAGATTGACTTTAGTAAGGCCACCCGTGGCACGCGCGAAGCGCGGTCGTCCATCCTTCAGGGAACGGGTCTCGTCCCTCGTCTCCCAATGTGAGCTCAGAAGTAGGAGCCGAACAGCTCTGCTGTTGATGACCACATCAAGATATATATGTGGTATAGGGCGTGGCACGAGCATTACACCTTGATATGGATATTTCTGTAATGGTTGAGGATTCTTTATTTTTATATCTAATCATCACTAGTGTCTATAGCTCTAAGGAAGTTCTTCCAACAGTGTCCAACTAAAGCCTCTGTATTTATAGTTATAACTAGTTAGTTAACTGCTTAATCTTGATGTCGCTTGGATTTCGCACTTTACTTGTTCCTTCATTATCAAACAATAGCTATGGGCTTTCATAAACTTTTAAGTATTCTTGGTTACAAGCTGAGAATAGTAGCCAAATGTATCAGCTGACTACTCCTCTCCACTTTTGATTTTGACTTCACCTCTACCATTTCCTTCGACTTTGATTCCGACTCTACCTTTGCTTTGCTTTTTTGCCTTTGCCTTGGTTTAGCTAAGTTAAGTTAAGTTAAGCTTAGCTAAGCCTTAGGCTCTTACTGGCTTGCACAAACGCGAAGCGGGGCCAAGCCATCTTGGAAGGGATCCTTAAAGAATTATGGCCGAAGTTGGCTGCTGTCAGAAGTTTGCATAGGGTATCTCACCGCCTCCTAAAAACGAGCTTTTTTGGATCTATGACACCCAGAAAAAAAACTAAGCATGTTGTTTTTGCCCCAAGGTTAAAATATGTACATATGATAGTTAGTACGAGAAAGTTATAAACACAGCAAAATGTCTTAGCTGTGAGGGGCTAAATCGATTTTTTTTCCAAACTTTCCTCAGCTTTTCGAAGCTTATTGGATACTGAATTGTACAGATGTATGCACGTTTTGATCATATCAGAGATCAGAGCATGTATCACAGACTAATAGAGAGCATGATAGAGTGTAATCAAGGTTGACCTAGAAGGTAGTTCTCCAAAGACAAAGTAAATAAAAAAATTTGTGCCGTTAGTTCCCGCCTATGCAATCGCCTCCGTTTGTCATTCTCCATTAAATAACAAAAGCTCCATTTCATTACTTGGAGCACTTCCATCGGTCCATTCTAGGCTGTGTAGGATTTCTTGTATCATCAGCCTTTTTTGATTTTTTTTTTTACTTTGTCGTTCTTCTTCTCCCCGCCATATCATCCTTTTCCGGTGTTTATGCTTCCATAACCTAAATACCAGCACAGTTATTTCAGAATGGCCAAGTACGATAGTTACGAGACGCCTCTGGGCGCCCGCTATGCCAGTATGTCTTCTATATCCTTTGTTTCTTTTTGTCTCCTATCGTTAGCTTGCTAGCAAGCAAAGAAAACATCCCGGGATGAGTGGTTTGCTAACTACCGAGGACTATAGGCAAGGAAATGATGGAGCTCTTCTCCTCCCGTACCCGCGTCTCGACCTGGCGCCAGCTCTGGGTTTGGCTGGCCGAAGCCGAGAAGGAACTTGGTCTGGAGTTCACCGATGAGCAGATCCAGCAGCTGCGCGATAACGTTCGCATCGACGACGACGGCTTCAAGGTTGCCGCCGAGGAAGAGAAGCGCCGTCGCCATGATGTCATGGGTGAGTCTATTCCTGTTTTCGATGTACTGCAAGTGTCCATGTTGCTGTTGCTAACCGCTTGTCTCTGTTGCGCATCATAGCCCACGTCTACGCCTTCGGTCAGGTCGCTCCCAAGGCCGCCGGTATCATCCACGTCGGCGCTACCTCGTGCTACGTCACCGACAACGCCGATCTGATCTTCCTGCGCGATGCTCTGGACCTGCTGCTGCCCAAGCTGGCCAAGGTCATCGACAACCTTGCCAAGTTCGCCATGGAGTGGAAGGACTTCCCCATTCTGGGTTTCACGTATGGCCCAACACTTCCTAGGCTCTTGCCGTGTCCAAACCACTAACGCTTACTCTTCTTTCTCGTGTCATAGCCACTACCAGGCTGCCCAGCCAATCACACTGGGCCGCCGTGTCTGCCAGTGGGCTCAAGACCTGATGATGGATCTTGAGGACATTGAACATGTCCGCGCCGAGCTCAAGTTCCGTGGTGCCCAAGGCGCTACCGGATCGCAGGCCTCCTTCATGGAGGTGTTCAAGGGCGACGAGGCCAAGATCGATAAGCTAAACGAGATTCTGTGCCAGAAAGCCGGTTTCCCCGCCGTCTACGACATCTCAACCCAGACCTACACGCGCAAGGTCGACCTGCGCATCGCCAACGCTATCTCCGCACTAGGTGCCACGGCCGTCCGTATCGCCGCCGATATCCGCCACCACGCCCACGATAAGGTCATGGATGAGCCCTTCGAGTCGACCCAGATTGGCTCCTCTGCCATGAGCTTCAAGCGTAACCCTATGCGTTCCGAGCGTATATGCGCTCTGGGCCGTAAGCTCAAGACTTTGAACGCCAACTTCGCTGATACCTTCAGCAATCAGTGGTTTGAGCGTACTCTCGATGACTCTGCCGTCCGCCGTATGGATATCCCCGAAATGTTCCTGCTGGCTGACTCGATCCTGCTGTCTCTGGACAACGTCACCGACGGTCTGGTCGTCAACGAGGCTCAGTTCCGTGAACAACTGGCTCAGGAGCTGCCCTTTATGGTCACTGAGAACATTCTGATGAGAATGGTGCAGCTGGGTATCTCTCGCCAGGACGCTCACGAGGAGGTTCGCGTACTGTCGCACCAGGCCGCCAAGGTCGTCAAACAGGAGGGCAAGAAGAACGATCTTGTTGATCGCATGAAGGCTAACCCCTTCTTTGTACGTTTCCCACCTTGAAATATGAACCACACACACATGGCCACATTACTAACCATAATTCTTCCATAGGCTCCTATCAAGGATGAGATCGATTCCATGATGGACCCAAAGCTGTTCATCGGCCGTTCTGCTGGTATGACCGAGCGCTTCGCTGGTGCTGGCGGTGTGCTTTACAAGAAGCTTGCTCCCTACCGCAAGATAATTGATGGTGCTGCCACTGCCGAGCTAAACGTGTAAAATAAAAGCTTAATAACGAAAACAAAGATAAAATAACATTAAAAAAAAATTCCAAAATCTTTCTCGCGATCAAAACGAAACTTGGTCTTTGTTTCGTTGAGGTTACCTACTCTTTCTTTCATTGAACTTTCAAGCAAAGCTGATACGTCAAAAGTGTATGGTTGACTCCTCCCGAACAATGCATTGCATAGTGATGAGCAGTATATCTACATATCCACCAGGCACGCTTAGACCTATATTCTACCTGAAAAGGCAATGATTAATGCATCTCTCTATTTGGCTCCTCGACGCGGCATATATCACATATCACGTAAACTGAGTTGAGTACACTAATGAGAATGGCTTTATCTCTTTGATGTTGGTGCCCTTGTCGGTTTCTTGCATGAGAGAGTAGGAGCCGTAGTTGTAGTTGTAGTTCTAGTTGTTTGCTGAAAAAAAAGTATATATCATACATATGTAGAGATAGTGAATATGCCTGGGCGTGGACTACAGCAACAAGGTCGGCGGCGTTTTGACTCATCATGACTTGATCTACTTTGACAAGAATACTTTGTTCGATGATCTGAGAACATGGCAATCATACTATTCGTTTGCTTGAAGGGTAAAGAACAAATGAAAGAGAAGGCGCTATCTTGTGGTATGCAGGGGCCAGGGGAGGATTTCGTCAAAGGGATATTGAGTTCGACGATGCTATTTTCTATTCTTCTTTTCTGTTCTTGCTGATTTATGAGAAATTGCGGAATACATGATAAGCATATGTGCCTCGAGAATGTGCCTGATTTTATTTGTTTTCTCTGTATGGATGGTAGGTTGCTACCAAGAATCTGATTTTGACCGTACAGATAGTCGTTTGAAACAGCAGTGACAGAATTGTGATGTGTTGTGATTTATAAGCAGATTATCATGGAGATATGCAGATGTGAATGTTTACAACTATGAATCGGCTTTTAGTAGGTTCAAGTTCCATTAGGCTTTAAGGGAATTAATAGATGTTTCCGGCTAGATAGTCGTACTTTACTATGTATATTTCATCACGCTTGGGATTAGACCTGATGATATGATAATACAACGTTCTGATTATATCCGAAAAAAATAGAAGAAAATAAAAGAAGTGTAACTATTTAGTTAGCTATGAAAAAAAAAAGAAACCAATAATGCAACGCTGATCATACATCAAGACAAAAAGTGTCCTGCATGCGTGAATTACATGTGTCGATTTTTGATGGAAGAATGGAAAGAGACCCGTCGGCTGAACTACGGCTGAATTATATACCAAGAGGCTATCGAACAACCCGTGTTCCATTAGCTTTATCGTGACTAGAAAATGTTGAATGCCAGATATAAGGTTTAGCGAACAATCTCGATCAATAATACGCGTTCTCAGATGTTAGAAATCACCCATACATCTTGCTCTGCGAAATACACTGTTTATCATCCAAGTTCCGGTGGTTCCTTGAGGTTACCTCTTCTCCCCTAGCTACTATCATAGCTTCCATCCAAGTCTGTCGAGATAGTCCACTTTGGGAACCAATAAAGGAAACCGGTCAAAGTTTGTTTGGATACTATCTAGGGATTTCAAAGCACTTTGGTCGTACTGACCACAAGAACAAACATCGAAGAAGAACCGTCCGTGAGTCCCGCTCTTACAAACAAAACAACGAGTCGTGCTGTTCGACACATACATATCTCTCTTTTTGATTGCCTGCTTTGTCTTCAGTTTCCCTCTCATTACCTTGTTGATTTCCCCTCGATGATCCATCTCCTGCCCTAAGACTACGCCAACAACAATTCGGCCGGGATTTTGGAGCCCATCTTCCTTTGCAAGTCATCGCCGCCGACGCTGTCGTTCTCTTCTAGGCTTTTGCCCTGTTCACTGTCTGTTATAGCGGTTGCTACTGTAACTTTTGCTTGGCTTGCATACTGAAGTTAGCCCTGAAACAGACGGCCACCCACTCTACAATTCTTTTTTAAATTAAGTGCTTGGGGAGGGGTGCTGGTTGCCCCTGGTCCCTGAACAACAAACAAGCCTTGTTCTTGTGTTCTTCACATAACACCTTAGGGGCCCTGGGAGGTCCCTTGGAGCTGAAAGTTCGAGAGGTCCCTCTGGCTGTTCAAGACGAACGCCCGAGCGAACGTATTGTAGAGCAAGAAGAAAAAGAACAAAGTGACTGATCTTGTATGCATTCTACAGACCCGAGTTTTCTATACTACAAATATGCACTATACAGCTATCTAAATCTAAGCCTACAGCACTAGTAAGAATACAACTGTTGTTCTTCAAGGTCCTGCCATAGCGAGGCTTTTATTATAGTGGCTTGACACTTTTGTTCCCTTCTCTTTCTTTTCCTAATCTGTCCATCCTACCTACATTGACTACGACGATCGACCGTCTTCCGTACTCCACTCAGAAGCATTCTTCCTTCTTCTCCTTCGACCTTGTGTTTTCTAGACCTCGAAACATACCCTGCCCTTTGTTAATTTTTCTTTTTTTTTTTCCTTCACCAGTATCCCTGTGTGCTTTGCATATGATCGTCTTGCATCTTTGCTTGTTTTTACCATCTTCTCCGTCCATTTGCTCGGCACCTCCTCCATCCCTGGCCTTGGTCGTCTCTTTATCTCGTTCTACTAGTAAGTAGGTGATCCAGTCACTACAGATATACCTATAGAGTCTGCATGATAGGGGCCATCCCTATAGCTCACAGAATCTCAATGACTCGAAACAGCCCAAAGCTTAGTTGTACTTGCTTTCTTCATTGCCTGAAATCTCGTGAAACGACGGATATTTTCTTTTCTCTGTAAATCCCCTCAGGCGACGTCCGAAGCTCATAAGGCAGTGCCAGGCCACCTCGCCATCTCTTGCTACTTGGTGCATCTCGCCTTCGTTTTGGCTGTTGTCCCTCCTGTTCTACGCCATCACCGGTCTTTAATTGCCGCTTTTCATCTTCTCCGACTCTCGTCTTCTTTTTCTTTGCTAAAGGCCTTCACTATCTTCCCTGAACTTACGCCGACCTCGTGAAATTCAAAACCTTGCTTGTTTCCTTTAGCTTTCCCACCAACTTCGACTAACACAAACTTGTCGGAAAAGATAGATCCTGTCAAACCCCATTCTAGTCTAGCAAGCCACAATGAGCTCTCCCAAAGGTAATCTACACATATATTATTCCCTCCATATATCAGACTCGGCCGCTACAGGAACAGAACAGGACCGGACCACCTTCAATACCTTCTTATTATCGTCTGACACGCAAACACAAAAGTCTCGCATCCTCTCTCATCTTTCCTTCGTTTTTGCCAGTCCCTGTTATACCACATCTATTTGCTTGATTCCTTATTTTCCTTGTCTTTGTTGTTGCTTCCTTTTCCTTTTCTTGATACCTTTCTGTTGTTGTATACTATCAGCGCTCGTTCCTTCGTGTTACTACTACCACCACTACTACCATCACTGCCACTATTCCCATATCTCATTACTACCGTCTCCACTAGCAACTAGCAACGGGCCTTGTGCCATCATCTCTTTACTATTCTACACCCTTTGTCCTCTTCTATCTTGACTTGTTTCTTTCTCTAATGGCTTTCTCTTCCATCTCCGCGCTAATGCTGCGCGCTATGAAAATGCGCCGCTTAAGGAAGTCAGTTACTGATGCCCACTTCTCCATAGCATCTGCTCTCTCATCACATGGACCCTCTGGGTCTTCAAGGTCTTCCTCTATAGATCTTTCACGGCCCATCAAGCCAAGCGATATTCCTCTGATCCTTAGCACACTCGAAATCGAAGGCGCTAAGTCTGGTAAGTCTACTACATGTTTAATGGCATGAGATTGATCGGCTGGCTTTTCTAACATCACATCTTACTTTGCAGAGGATGATTCTCTTCTCAAGCAACTTCACCTTCTCACCCGTACCTCTAAATCAAGTGAACTCAGTGCCCTTTTGTCTGAACGGGCGATCAACATCATCACCAAGATCGCATTTGTCAAGGGCCGCGCTACGGAACGTAGAAGGGCTGCTATACGGTGTCTTAACAACATTCTTGTCTTACAGCCTACATTAAGACAATATTTTGCTTCCAAGGGCCATGCCATCGGCGTCATTGATGTGCTTGCTGTACGTTTGGAGACTAGCTTTTCTCGTGTATCATATCTTGCAATATGCTAATCGGTATCGTCCACTCTATAATAGGAGGGCAATGAAGACGATGAACTGCCTTGTGCTAGTCTCATGATGTTTAGTTCTGTTGGCACAGGCCTTGATCTCAACCCGCAGCTTCAGAAGGGAAAGCTAGTCGACGCTATCAAAAAGGTATGTGTTCTACGATATCCTCCCTCTACTTGTCACAGCACCACTAGTTTTAGTATAACACTCGTAGAAGCACCCTACTAACACAAGCTTAGGCAATCACCCGTCACGCGAAAGCATCGAGATTACCAACAGCAGACCCCTCATCACCAGGAAGCGCAACCCTAAAGTTACTCTCCACGCTAGCTTTAATGTACGAAAAGCATGTGGATAAATTCACTCCAATAACTGTGCCACTATTCGATCTACTTTCAAAGGTCACTATCGATAAAGACGACCCTCTCCAGCCACCGGTTTCTTTGTTGATCAATTGTCTTTTTGCAATTCCACTACCAAAAGATTTCACCTACTCCAAGGATAGTGTCAATCGCTTAGTAGAATTGCTTGAGATGAGTCTAGCAGCATATGGTAAGGATCATCCTAAGATCGACCGTGAGATAGTCCCTCTGACTCTCACTATCTTACGATTGTCCGAATCATCTGATGCTGCCGCCAAGAAGGTGCTCGCAGATAAGCTCTTCCCCAGTGAGAAAGACCGTGAACAGGTCCTAGGACGGGGAACGACTCTACCACATAAAATGATTGGCCATGTAGTGAACCCAGTGGCGCCAAACTTTGCCCAGACAACTCTCAATATCTATTTCGAGCTAGCAGATCGCAACCCGCAGTTATTTGTCTCTACTGTCGGTTTCGGTAATGCCGCCGGTTTCTTATCGGCCAAGGGCATCAAGATGTCCGACGGCGACATGAACAAGTCCGGCAACAGCCCAAGTTATGCTATCAACCCTATCACCGGCCAGAAGCTTGACATGGAAGACCACGGCCCCGATCTTCCGGAAATGACTGACGAAGAAAAGGAGCGTGAAGCCGAGCGTCTATTTGTTCTATTCGAGAGACTACGGGCTACTGGTGTTGTCGATATCGAGAATCCCGTGACCAAGGCCAAACATGAAGGTCGGTTCGAGGAACTACCAGACGATTACAAAGAAGATTCGGACTAAACATCTTACAACCAAATCATGAATGAAGCTATGGTAGTATATCATTAGCATGGATATAAGACGTAATGGTGCCAAATTCACAATGATAGAATAATGAGTAGTATATACAATATTTGCTTGTTCTAGCAAGCCTTCAATTTCCACACCCCAAATCGACAAGTTATATAAAACAAATGATGAAAAGAAAGGGAATTCAGACAACATTCAATAATATCTACCATATCAAACTAACTATAAGATGAGAGCAAGATGTTCGAGCAAAGTTTGGGTATTGTCGGCTATTTCTCGGCTAAATAAATACACTTTCTTAGTTGCATATCATCCTCATTTTCACGGCTAAGATATTGTCACGCATGCCATGCTAAGATCTACTAATTAACTTTCATTATAACTTCACATAATAACGTACGTATATTCACGATTGTTTCACTCATAGATCAGGTCACTAATTAGTAATATAGACTATATATCCTTCTTAGCTAGCGTTAGAGCAGCAAGAACGGAATCACCTGACTAGCTGTTTCTATGCATTATTTTCATAGTTCGAGGCTCATGCTCGGTATAAGCCGCCATTACTCATGTTTGCGGTCAAGAAAGTCAAGAACCAGCCTATCATTTCTACAACAATTTCATAGGGTACTGCCAATACGCACATTCTCTGATAAGAATGGGCCAGTATCAGCGCCAGAATCTCGCAATGTCAACGTAGTACGACGGGTGGTGAGATGGTCACCATCAACTTCTTCTTCTTCTTCTTCTTCTTCTTCTTTTCCTTCAAAGAACAACACAAGACCTACGCCAGAACAGAGTCGAAAGCGAGAACCTCGGCTCTTCACGAAAGCCGCGGCGTGGATGGAACATGTCCGGATAGGTCTTCAAAACGAGCTAAAGCCAGCTAAGCTTATCTTACCCACGGACCTACGGCCCATCGGAATTGTCTCGAAATACGCCACGCGGCCCATCATCCGGCCATCAGAAATGGCAATGTATTTCAGTAGCATCGAGCATCCGATGTCTTCGTACCGAATGCTCAAGTACGAGCGCAAGCTAGAGCAAGAGTCGCTCTTCTTATTCGTTCATGTCGGCGTCGCCACTCAGCCGGTAGTGCGCAGCTATGTTTCGCGTTGGGTCCGAGATTCGGTGTGGGCAGCGTTAAGAGAGAACGGATACTCCAATACGGGCCGTGTCTTGCCCGAAAATGAACGGCCGGAGGGGTGTATCGCGAGACCCACGCGGGATATCGTGGGCACGGTACAATTGATGATTACGAATCCCACATTCATAGCACAGTTGCGGGGTAAAAGACCGCTAGAAGTCGGCCGGGCTGTGTATAACAGTATCATACAGCCATATCTACTTCACAATGAGCCTAATAAGCTGCTAAAGCCTGTACAGTTCCCAGCGGACTTTTTGGTGTTTTGGAAGAAACGGAATCTGCTCGAAGAGATCGACAAGAAGTGGAGGACTGAAAAGTCGGAGACTATGCCAGAAGTACAAGACCAGATGAATCAAGGCATAGAGAAAAGCAAGCAGGAGGTAATAGCTTCTGTCACTGAGATGTCATCAGGACAAAAGGATAAGAACGATGATTTGACAGCGAAACCCGCAAGATCTAGTGATGGTGAAAGCCGTACTGTTATAACGGAGGAATCCAATCGTTCGCATGACCATGCTACTTCAAATGAGAAAGCCCAGGCACAAGCAGCTACGCCGGAGGACACAGTTCAACCCCGGAAACCTATCATTCAACAGAAGTCAGTTGGACCGAAAACGACAGAGCCCTCTCCTATCATCAAGGTTCCAAGAGTCGCTCTATCAACTAGTCCCAAACAGCGTTTTCCAGTTGCACAAACTGGGTCCCGGGCAGTATCTCCAGCACAGACTTCGGCGACACCCTCAAAACCATCGTCAACTCCACCAGTTG
The DNA here is from genome assembly GCA_001513805.1 of Davidsoniella virescens. Lineage (NCBI taxonomy): Eukaryota > Fungi > Ascomycota > Sordariomycetes > Microascales > Ceratocystidaceae > Davidsoniella > Davidsoniella virescens. The sequence continues at coordinate 76,694 of LJZU01000148.1, forward strand.
TGCGAAGACCTCGGCGTATAATCAATGTTTTCTAGATGCAGGGCTTCTACACAATATGTCTACTTGTATATCATTAGTTACCATTAATCTTATCAACCATTGTAACAACACTCAAGTACATTTTCTATGCGACGCCACATTGAAAAGTTAGCGCCACATCATATGTGCTTCAACGCCACATTATACATCCCTAACTACTAGCTACGATAGCTTCAAGGCTTAAGACGAAAAAAAAATGGCAACGCAAGCTCAGTAAAAAAAAAAAAGAGTCAGCTGAAAGAGTCTCTGCCAGAAAAGGACAAATTGGAAATAGAACAGCAACGTAATTTGTAAACCCGGATCGACCAACCGATAATCTATCCATACCACAAAATAAAGCCCGCGATAATCCCATCAAAATATCCCCAGTGGTTGTTCCGAATTGCCCGCAAAAATCGCGCCTTGCTTAGGTCTATTATGTTATTTTCGTTTCTTTTTTAGCTGATAATATCGCGAACCTTCGCGATTATCCGACTTAGCGTCTCGTCTCAAAGACAACAACAACAGCAACAACAACAACATAGTTCGAAAATTAAGACTGTGATATCGTCAGATCTGAGTCTGCCAATTCCTTTTCTTCTATCTCAGACTCAGATATATTCCTCATAGTCCTCGCTATCGTCAATTCTGTCCCCAGCCAACCAACGGTCAATCGATCTACGATCCCTCGTCCACAGCGCAATCAGTTCTATTCTCGAAGCTCTCGAAGTAGCCCTAATCACGACGATCTGTTTCGATCTCATAGACAGACTCTGCCCAAGAACGACCGCCAATTGGAGTCTCTACTACCAATTGAACTGTTCATCTTTCTACCGCGTGCTGCACAAGCCGCATATTCAGCCCGGTTTATCTTCCATAGCCTCTCGGCCTCTTCTATAGATCACTCCATCCCATCCTCCCACTATGCTGGTATCTCTAACGGTCGGCAAGGTCGACGCTGGCGTCACTGTGCTTCTGACGCCTGATAAGCGCTTAGTAAGTCTATCTATCCCATCGTATCGTGCATCGTAGCAACCAGCCCACCCTTTCCCTCTTCCCTTCTCTTCTCTTCTCTTTGCCCCTCCCCTGCACATCCTTAACGGCCCAGGAAGCTAACCAGGTCCCTCTGCGCTATTGCTTTTGTCGCAACTACTATAGATTGAATTCCCTTCTATTCTTCTTCCTCCCGGCATCTCGTCCGGCAGCATTGTTGACATTACCGTTGCGCGAAACACCGTGTCCGAAAGCCAATCCGAAAAGGCCTTCCAAACTCTTCAAGAGCGTATCTACGCGTCCTTTGGCGCCTCAGAGCCCGTCACACCTGCACTGCGTTGCCGTAATGCCACGCAGACCTCTGTCGTTCTAGAATGGGACCCTGTTCAGCTGGCTACAGCCGATCTGCTCTCGCTCTCGCTATACCGTAATGGCCAGAAGGCTGGTAACATCCCACGCCCCCTGCAGATGCACAGCACCAAGATCAGCGGCTTGGCTGTCGATACCGAGTACACCTTCCACCTGGTTCTGCGTACCACGGCAGGCACCTTTGCTAGCGATCAGGTCAAGGTACGCACACACAAGATGACCGACCTAAGCGGTATCACTATTACCGCCGGCGTCATGTCAGCCGGTATGCGCGAGGCGCTCCAGGCTGCCGTCGACCGCATTGGAGCCAAAATTGTTGATTCGGTGCGTATCGATACCACCCACTTTGTGACCACCGAGGGCCGCGGTGTTCCATGGGAAAAGGCCGTAGAAAGCAATATACCTGTAGTGCGTCCCGAATGGGTCGAGGCTTGTGAACGGAGCGGTCGTATTCTAGGTGTTACCAAATTCTACTTGGATGCCGTGCGGACAGGCCCGCCAATGGGATCTACACCACCGGCTCTGCAATCGTCACCAGCTCCGTCATCAAAGGCACCATCAACTGCTCCAACTACTACTACTGCCACTACAAGCAACAACAATTCGCAAAAAGATTTACCCAAGGAGCCCACCGATGAGGCCAAAGATGATGCGTCGGCTACAACTGTAGCCACGGCTTCTGTTGCTGATAATGGAATTGAGGAAGACAGTGAGGTCGAGGAAGATGCGAAGAAAGACTCGTCAACAGTCTCGGGAGGTAGCAAGAAGTCTTCGTCGTCGCAAAATCTAGCTGTCAGGCCGGCACCAGTGTTTGAGAGTAAGGATGATGATAAATCCAGCCCAGAGAGGTCATCGTTCCAGAACATTGCACTATAGAATCGTTATTTGTCATTGTTTTGATATTTTCTTTTAGTAAACCTGGGTGGTCGGTTCTCATAGTGTGTATGTAAATGTAGCATAACTTCGGTGGTTATATATGTAACAAGTACTATTATGTCTGTTTTTGGGGCGTTTCGAAGAGCTAGTCAATGGTTTTGTTCATTGTCTTTTTTTTTTGTTCATTTTCTTTATTGCATACTTTCTATGACTAAAAATTTTTCTCTTGATTTGCGTACCGTCTTGTTCTCGGCCTCGTTGTGTCTTTGGTGATTTGTAATATTATGTGCAATTCAATTGTTTTTAACAATGAAATTCAGTAGAAACGTAAGCTAAGCTTCCGCTATTCAGTCTGACATCTATCCATACTTGGGTCAGAAAATTGTTTAGTATGTACTAACATCACTACATATGCAACTAGTATTCGCGTCATTGTACCAGGCTAGGACAACACTCGGATCAGTAAAGAGATACACTATAAAGTGGGACTCTATGGCGAAGTTGAATGAACAGAGAGAAGGGTAACACAGAGCCTATCCGCAAGAATGTTCATGCCAGAAAGTATCAACTACTAGCGCAAGGTCAGCTTCGTGCCGGAATGCTTGTGCGACGACCTTTCAATAGATTAATAGGTCTCCATACACAAGGGCATAGAAGATGGCAAAAGACGACATATCATGTTATTCTACGAAATCAAGTATCACTTGTGAAATTTGATTGTGTTGCAATAGATATGCTTTGTCAATAAAAAGTAGAGCTCATGTACTATATAATGAACTATATAAGATGGTATAAAAGAGAGGAATAGAGAATGTAGTAAGATTGAGTCAATATTTTAACGTTGTTAACATGTCATTGTATTTAATACAAACAACATAATCCAGCGCACATTTTTGCCATGCATTATTATGCTGTTAAATCGCAGCATGATAAGCAAAAAATGATATACTATGTAAGTAAATAACAAAGATAGAGAAGATAGAGAAGACGGGGGGAATAGTTGTAACAGCAACGAAGGCCGTCGATAGATAGGCAAAGAAATAGCGTAGAGAAGGAAGACAAGATAATAATAGAGGGAAGTCCATGATAAGTCCAGAAGGGAGGTAGAAAAAGAAAGAAAAGAAAAAAAAATACGAGAAGGCCGTCGCCATGAGAAGCTAAAGCCCCATCAAAAGAGAAGAGAAAAGAAAAAGAAAAAAAGAGCCCAATAATACGGTACAAAGTACGAAAAAGGAATGGACCAAGCACGATAAATGACAAAAAACAAACAGTAGAAAGAATAACATCCAGAACCTGACCATCCCAAGTTTGAGACCTAAATAAGAAAGAAAAGACAAGAGAAACAACAAAAAGAAAAAGGAAGAGAAACAAGTTCTTGGTGAAATGTTCATGAAGAACAAAGCAATTGTAAGATAATTCTAAATAGAGCTTCGAGATGAAGGATATGAAGCAGGGAAAAGAACAGGATAACGCCGAGAAAAGCCAAGCTAAAAGCAGAGATAGCAAGGAAATCCGGGAAAATTTTTCACTCTGGGCCTCTGCTCAGCCTGAAAGCACGTTCACCAAAGACCGAACCCTCTGGTGTTCTCGGACTAGAATGGCTCTCTAGAGTCTCCTTGATGATACGCGAACGACGCTTCTCAGCCGCCTCACTAACCCACTCGACTACACGGCCCTCGTAGAGCGTCATAAGCGTGCGATCCAAGTTAGCCAGCGCCGGCTCCAGCATACGCACGACGGCATCACCGTTAGCACGCTCCAGTTTCCGCAGACGGCGTTCTATATCGCGTAGATCGTAAGATTCCGCGGAGCTGCGCGTAGTACGACGGCGCTCGTTGGAGTCTATGGGCGCAGAGGCGGCGGATACTACGGTGTCTGCGAGTGAGCCGTGTGAAGAGGATCGTTTTAAGTCTTCACACAGCGTGGAGATGGCGAGGCGTGAAGATGGTCGGCCGCGTGTTTCGCTAATTGTGGCGTAATTCTCGTTAGGGGCGCAGGAGATCACTTCAGCGGTAGTTCCAGCGGACATTACCAGGTTAGCGGTCAAAGACAAAGACTCATGTGGTGTGACATTGGCGATCACCATGACTGAGGACATGCGAGGTCCAGCAGTGTTAAGTATCAGCGGGCTGATGGGAGACTCTAGTCCGCCTTCCAATGACGATATGCTGCTCTGAGAACGAATGGAGCGAGCCCGCTCGATATCGCGCATCTTCTTTTCACGCACACGTTCTTGACGGCTACGGCGCCACTCAGCAGCACCTTTATTACGCGAATTACAGTCGGTCATGCCAGGCGAAAGCACCTTGCTATCACGACGCATGACCTCGGGCACAACAACAATGGGCGCCAATCTAGAAGCACTTTCCTGGGCACGAGTGCGCATAGGCATACTACGATGCTTGCTGTTAGACGCAGCTGTAGCAGCTTCCCGAGCAGCTTCCTCGCGCTCTACCTTGAGACGAGCTGCTTGAAGTTGTGCAAGCTTGGCCTTCTGGGCAGCGATTGGCGGTATGTCGGGAACAGGTCGTAGTGGTTGCGGGTGCTGTGACTGTAGCGAGATGGGCTGGCCACCGAGGATTACCTGATCTATAGAATCGGCGGATCTGGAGAACCCACCAGATACGGTACCGTTGCGACGACGCGGGATCTGGACCTTGGTGGTTGTGCTGGTAGCGGTTGAGGTGATAGTGATGTCCTTGTTAGACTCTGGGCTACCCGGTGCAGAACCAACCTGCTTCATCTGGGTCAACATGGATGTCGATCTACGCGGAACCATAGCTGGGCGCTTAAGAGCCGAGTCTGAGGTTGGGGTATGCACAGTAGTAGCAGTCGTCACAGTCGTCACAGATTCCGCGTAGGTGTTGGAGCCGCTATCACTGCCACTCTCAGTGGCCGGAGTAGACGAAACAGAACTATCATTGTCAATGGATTGTGATGGAGTGTGCAATATGGCGCCACGACGACCGGTCTCTGACTGTGTTTCCGGAGATGGCAGGTGCAGCGACTGCAGCTGCGCTTGCGAAAGGGGTCGTGAGGGCATACGGGGACGAGATGGCGGTGCCTGTTGCTGTTGTGTTGGCGCTGAAGAAGACGAAGTTTGCGGTGACGGAGTAGATTGTTGTGCTTGGGGATGTGAAGACGACGGTGTTTGTGATGCTGAATATGACTTCTGGTCAAGCTGAGAAAGCTGGGACTGTGACTTGTTCGAAAATGAAATTAACGACGATTCGGTGGCAGGAGACGCAGCAGACGAAGAAGCAAGAGCTGAGCCATTTCCAGATGCAGACCCTGCTTCTCTTCCTGTTCTTGTTGCTGTTGCTATCTCGAATTCAGAAGCAGGCAAGGCCTTGTTTTGTAGGATCTTTGGCGTTTTCGACTGGCTCGACTGGCGTTGCTGATTTTGTGGGATCGCGGGACTAAAGGGGTCCGCTTCCAGGGGTATGGATATAGCAATGTACCTGTGGCCCGCAATAGTAGTGCCAGCAACAGCGGTGTCTGGTAGTGTTATAGGCACTTGGCTTTCTTGGGCTAGTCTGTTGGCTTCATAATCCCGCTGTTCTTGCAAGTATGCTTCAACATGGGCTGCTTTCGTGGAGCTGCTATTGCTTCCTAGTGACAGCGGGCGGCTCCAACGCTTAAGTTTAGCTAACGTGCTAGAGCTCCAGCGCTTCTTTTCATCGCCTTTAGTGTTGCGGACTTCCACGCCTACACCAACAATGTGTCTGGTGGGATCTGGGTTGCGAGGAGCCGGGCGGTTCCAGCCATAGTCGGGCCGGTCTTCGGTTGGCATGCGGTCTAGAGCAACTGGAACAATGCGCGTATCCCTTCGCGGCCGACCTTGTCCTTCGGGGCTAAGGCCGCGAGATGCCTCAGAAAGCAAGCCTCCAGACGATGCCGGCCTGATCCGGTAGGGCTTCATGTTGAGTGGTGCATACGTAGTACGGCCCAATGAGGTCCCCGGGCGAGACGGCTCGGGTGAGGCAGATGCAGGGGCGGCTGACATATTGTGCGTGTGATCCTGGCTGTCTTTGGCCACGTGTGCCCTCTGTGGAGGCGGCGGGGGCGGTGGTGAGACTATTGACACTGGCTTTGCTGGTGAAGGGCTCTGTAGAACTGGAGGTGATGGCAGAGACGATACCAGAGATACTGACGGCAGAGCTCTTGATTGGGATTGGGCGAGGGACTGCGACCTTGAGCGCGATGACTGAGGCGTAGTGAAATACTGGCCTTTGCTGGCACTGGAGATGGTTGGCGTGGTACTATACGTCGGACGAGAGGCCGGGTCGCTAGAAACAATAGTTGCTCTGCGAGAAGCGGCGCCCTTTGCCCTGGGCTTGCGGCTTGCCTTGCTGCTGCTCCGGGCGCGGGACGTCGGCAGATCAGACGCTGAAGATGGAGATGGTAGCAGTGGTGTGGTGGGTGTGGATGTTGATACTGGAAGATGGGCTGGTACTTGTACGTGTAGTACAGGAGGACAATAAGAATCGTTGGTTTCGTGAGGCGTAGTCATAATCAGCGGCGTAGAGCCATGGACAGAAAAGCGAAGCAAGAAGAGAGAAGAGACGGATAGCAGAGAGCCCTCAAGATCCAATCTTCTTCCAACTGATAGTGTTTAGTTGGAAGATCAAGAAGACAAAGGCGAGGGAGGGTGAGAGAGTATGCGTCAGTGATATTCAAATCAGACGCTCTCTATCTTAGCTTAGTCTCTATGACAGCAGACAGAAGACGAGGGGGGAAAAAAGGGAGAGAAAGAACAGGCAAGGAGCGACGAAGATCTAGAGAAGTCTGAGATCTTTAAGAGAAGCAGGAAAAAAAAAAAAAAAAGAGATACGAAAAAAGGAAATAATTAATAAATGAGTGTGAGGCTGACAGAGACAAAAAAAATTATATAGTAATAAAAGGACTGGCTGTCTTTTGGGCTGAGTGAGTGAACACGCCGGAACAAAGACGATCGATTAAGTATGAAAGACTAGGAAAAAAAAAAAGTAGAAAAAACCGGTAAATAATTAAAGAGTGACAAGAAGATAGAAGAGAAAAGTTCACGGTGGCTTTTAGAACGGCGAGACGAGAACGAGACTGGGAACTTTGTGAATTGAACTCTAGAGAGTCTGCAGATTGAATCACAAGGAAAGGCCTGGAAAAGAAGAAGAGAAGAAAGAAGAAAAACAATAAAGAGCTGAGAAAATGATGATAACGATACTTTTCTCTAAAGAAGAAGAAGAAGAAGCTGCCTTAAGTGGATGTATCCTCTTTCCTTGGTTTTTTTTCTATTTGCTGGTGTTTGTGGTTATTTCCTAAAACAATAACCAAGTAAACTCAATACAATAAATATCAAGATATTATTATTTTAATTTTTCTAGTTCTGTTCTATATCGCGAGTCTCGAACAAGGGCGTCTGTCAGCCATACCAGAATTTCACATCGCGAGATAAAATCTTCATTTTTTATCGTTCCATGACGGGCTTACATGTAATATTCTAGGTTTCTGGTTTTTTTCTCTATCTTTTTCATCGCAAATCACGATTGATTGATGGCTGTTTCCACGGCGAACGGAAGTGACGGCGCGTCTGGAAAGAAGCTCGCTAGTCTTTATTTCTTTATTTCGCTCGCATTATCGCGAACTTGTCCATCTCATCTAATCTCCAGACTATCCCATCTTAGTTGCAGATACATTACCTGCCGGACTTGTACCAATATCACAATATCCCAATGTCCCAATGAATAGGTATATAACTAACAAAATACCCTCTACTAGATGCAACACGTCGTGTATAATACTATGCACTCGGTATATCACAGCCTTATTATACCCTCTTCAACCAAGTCTAAGCTGATCATGGCAAACGACTACCACGCTATCTTGTGCTATTCACGTCCCAGCCAATGGCTCGTTTCTGCCAGCCATTTGCTAAATCTGGTCGCTGATCGTCGAGTCGGGGCGGCTATCCCAACCGGAACAAACAGCCAGAGACACATATAGAGCGTTATACATGTAATATGTATGACTACTTAGTATACTTTGTACCTACTAATACAATCCATGGTTGCATTGTGTGTATATCCCGAAATCCTACACTAAAGCACCGACTTGTCCATCCAGATGATGATCGACGCCTGTTGTGCCTGATCCATGATGATCATGTATCAGGGGTTCCCAAAACAAACACCCACAAATAAGCTAACCACCGGTTTGAATCTCTTACTACAAACTACACAGAACAAAAAAATGAACAGTTGCTCAGCCCTTTGGGGATTTTCCACTTCCCAGACGCACTTTCTCGTCTTCTCTCCAGACCTTTTCAAGGACTTTTCCCTGCTTCATGGCTCGCCAAAGCCCTTTAAGTAAAACGTGAGCAGCATGGAAACGAAAGCAAAGGGAGACAGACAAACAGACAAGGATCGGTCATAGCAAAGAGAGGTCTAATCGTATCGTTAAGACTTCCTAGATTGAACTGTCCGTGTCTTGCCAAAGCTGCTGAAGCTGTAATAAGGTGTTGCCATAGGCGAAATGCAGACGAAAGTGCTTACATCAAAAGGATGAGCGCCATGATTATCCGTGATTTCTATCTGTATTGCTCCCTCTCGTTCTTCTTTTTCGAGCCGAATGGAGATGATATTCACTATTAGCCTCTACTCTTGATAATCAATACTATAGTGACTACAAAGTTAGCATCAGGAAATTTAGCGTCCTTCTCTTCCCTTAAATAAAGACAAGACATCGTGGTGTTATCTTCTTTTCCTTCTGGAAATCGAAACAAGGACGATCCCAAATCAGCACTAAATATACGACCTTGAACTTAGACTAAGGTCGCCACAGCACGTTTACGACTTGCAACGCAGAGACCATAGTTTTGTTTAGTCAGGTATTTACTATAACTCGTTTCCACAAAACCGGACCCTGTAACTAGCATATCGTGTAGTTAAGTGACCAGTTATCCACAACTGGTAGTCACCGGTGATTATACTACATATCAACCCTCTGCCACTTATACTAACTTGGTCCGTTATTCTTGCTCCAGTTGTAAATCTGCTACGACGTCACTTTCAAAGCTTACATGTCCTGTCTCTGTTCGACAGCACTGCAAGGCTGGCCTGTTCTTTTGTTACCTTATTATCGACCTGTAGAAAAGCCATGGTACGTTTAACGCAATACACTAAACGAAGTAGAAAAAATAAACTCGCCTGAACTGTGCTCTTGTGTTTATTCTTGTACCATAATGCCGTTAACTAAATCTCCGTTATACAAACAAAACCGACAAATGACGTGAGAATCGTCAACGTCTAGAAATGATTAGTTAATACTAGATAGCCCAGAGTTTTCTATATCAGGCTTTTGCCAGAAAAGTGTCACTTGAAATTCACTTGGTCAGAAAACCGCCGAGGCGTCATGAATGTCTTGCTTTGCTTCTATCATAATCCAGACATGTGGTTTATATCTTTTTTCTTATTCTTTTTTCTTCCTCGACAGGTACTTTCGCCGCAGAACACACTAAGCAACTTCTACAAGTCATGATTGACACTTCACATAACTAGTTTCTCTTCTTTTTTTTTCTTTTTTTTTTCAGACACGAGGCACAATAGAAATTAAACAGGAATAAATTCCAGGGCATGTAGGTAAAAAAGACTTTTAGGGCCTATATTGATTTTTTGTTATCCATTTCCATGTCTCTTGGGCTTCTTTGCCCTCATGTTTTCTCCTACTTGCAATGACTTATCAGGTCCTTTTCATTTTCTTTTTAAAGGCTTTTAAGGGAAATGAGAATCACAAGTTTGAAAATTTCCTAAAAGGGAAAAAAATTGATCAAGGAAATTATTATCGAGACTTTCTGATGACTTAGTTGGAAATCACGAGTCTTCCTTTGGATTACTAAAATGCCACACTATCCGAGTATTGTAGGTCAGATAGATCATCTGATATCATAACTCAGTCTATGAACCTCTTTATAGTTACTCAACCTGATTATATTTGTTACAGTAGTGACACTTCAAGTAAAGCAAGCCTCTTCAGTCCTCCCTTTCGGAACACTGCATGATGTCGTTCCCAGGAGGGTTTGAACTTGCCCTCAAGTCAAGTGACTTGTTCCAAATTTGAATTTGTTGTAGTTAGTCAGTTGTATTTAAATAAAAGTGGCTGGGCTTTTTTGACGTTTGACTCTAATCTTGTCTCTATAGCCGGCTTCTATATGTAAGTCAATGAATTTAATTACCTTATTAATTTTTAAGAAAATATATGTTTTGGCCAACTTCTGCGTACAGCTCAACATTTCCCGATACGATGTCTGTGTGTAATAAACATGACATGTTAGTCTAACAAACAATGTCTTTCTTTGCCTCCTTTTTCTCATTATTACATGTAGTTGACTAGTGGGGGAGAAAAAGATAGAAAAAACGAATAAATAAATCATCTGTACATATTGCATTGGAACTTAGATACCAATGCATAAACTCGATCGTCCCGCTTATTAATTTTTTTATATTTTTTGACATCATGACAACCGCCTAAGAGACCCTTTAAACCTGGAAAAATATTTTCTCTTTCATACTACATATTCAAGACATACAGATACATTATACAAATAGTCCCAATGTTACATTTTTAGTATCGATCACATATTACTTTGTGAGCTTACTACCTGTATTATTATTATCTGTGCGATACTCGTTACCCTGCATAATACAGAGTTACAGTTGGATTCTTTCAGCTTATAGACTGTGCATATTTGTAATATTGCCGCGCCCTATAACACACCTGAATATCTTTATAGTACTACCTAGCAAGTCTGCCAGTCACTTTCACGTCACAGCTTCACTCAGACGAACATCATCAACCTTCTTCTTGAAGATTAAAGTTTGTCTAGTTGAAGCCAAGTTATTCTCGGCTTAGAGGTACTTAAGTCAATCTCATATATATATATATATATATATATATATATGTTTGTATACATAAAATCCACACTCTTGTCATTTGTTCACCTCATGAACAAGGGTCGTTTCGTTTATATCTGATAATTTATCATCATCTATAGCCGAACAGGGGTGTTTCATTAAACCTAGCTTTTTTTTCTTGCATACGTCCCTGAAAATGAGCCTGTAATCACCCAATCAAGGAAAAATCGATGATATTACAGTAAGTGGAGATTTGGGTCAGTTATTAAAAAATCATGAATCAAAAGAAGGGCCTAGACGTTACAACTAATGATGCAGTGGTGTAAACAAAATCTTCAATTGATAACACATGTACTTATAAGTAATACCCTAACCCTATGCAAATATTCATCATAACCTGGTAACTTATGTCATCGTAGATGCTGAAATTGCTCACAATACAAAAAAATCCAACACATTTTACAAATCTTTTCCTTTCAATTACTTACTTCTCTACAGTAAAAAGATAGCTAGATTGTGTTATGGATCACATCTCCGAGATGCAAAAATTCTATACATACGTATACGTTAAACTAGATTCTACATCAACATATACTTCATAACCCCTCAAACAAAGTACATTATCATCCTCTGAAATTCTGTGCCTTGCATAAGCCCTCTAATCTGTTTGTATATAACGTTGTCCGCTCCGAGTACTTACATACATATGTATGTACTAACAGATCTCAGATTGCATATTTGTATTCATAATACTACTAAAAAAAGATGTACGACGATATATCCAGTCACATATTTGATCACAATATAATATAATGAAACGGCGCTAACATATGCAGATCTTAGGGGTGAAGAGGGTCCTCGAGGACTTTTCACTCACATAAAGAGACAGAAAAAGCAACTACCGGATAACTAGTTATACGTAACTAAATGTATATGAAGTATACTTGCTATGCTATATCTCTACAAATCTTGCTGTAACTATACTACATAGTTGTTGAATGATCATGCTCAAGTTTCCGAGAGATTTAAAATCGGGATTGAACTTTTTTTTTTTTTCAAGCGTCGGATATCTAGTCATAATTTTTTTTTTCCCTTAAATATATAAAACGCAATATGATTAAAGCCAGGCCCCTTCCCCCTCATAACTATATCTTCACGTTTTCTAGATAGATACATCTTTTTCGTTCATATCTCCGATCCCTACCCTAAACTTTCCAGGCTTCAGACTGATCAACTAAAGAACCCCTACCGTATATGACCCGTTGCTTGATCTCAATAATACTGGGTCTGAAAACTCTACTATGAATTGTAAGGTACCATAAGGAAAAAAAAGAAAGTTCAGCTCATAACGTAGCTTGTCACTGACTGGGTTTTTGGTTAAATGTTGGGAAGGGGCCAGTTGGATGAACGAGGTCTTTTGCAAACCCGTCTTATAGATAACAGAGAATGATACGTCATGTTTGTTGGCTTAGTTCGCAATAGATGATCTATCCGTACGGATTTATGTTCACATAGTAATTTATATTATTTACATATTTTTACATATTTGTATGATAGTAAAAATTCACAGATTCACTTCGAGCAGAAGAAACTTGGGAGTTCCTACCAATTATATACATATATATATATATATATATATATATATAAACATACATATATGAGTTGACTAAGAGATCCAAATTAAGGGAACATCTCTCTCCCATTCCTCTTCTCTCGCAGAAAGCTAACCTGTAACTTTGCAATTGAAGGGGTGAGATGGAGGAGGGGGAAGTTGATATAACATGGGACTAGGGTAAAGAGAAAGCTATGTTAATCTCAGATGCTAGGTTTTTTATCATATCGTTTCGGTAAAGTCAAGCCACAGAGAGAGAGTCTTATTAACCTTAATGAATACGCATAACTACTAACATATAGCTTTTATACCTCTTATGCTATGACACAACATAAAATGTATGTAGTATCAATGTAGTTATACGTGAGTTATAGAATAACCTCGAGATACATTAGATGTGTTAGTTTAATCCGGATGAATGTGATGTATACAATTAATCTGTTAGTGACGCTTAGATCTTCCCTCTCTGAGTTTAGTGATGTCCGGAGGGTTGAATCTTTGCAGTCCTTTATTCTAAAGTGGATCCATCCGTGGCCTCATGACTAATAACGCACTGAAATACCGACAGGATGTAAGTTATTTTTACTGGTCTATATATATATATATAGCTCTTTTCAGAAGAAACCTCTTGTTTTGCTTTTCATTCTGGTAAGATCATCGAAACTGAAGAAGAATATCAAAATGTAACAAAAAGAGAGATCAACATGTATGATCAAAGGTCATATTGAGAAATAGGTCTTCGCCTTTTTGCCCAGAGAGAAGATAAGCAATGAAGAATACCGAGATAGGCGTTTCTTCCCCTTCATCCTTTTGATCTTCATTTTAGATATAACTATTACGAAAAAGAAAAGAAAATCAGAACAAGCCACAAAATAGAAGCTTCGCCAGAAAGTTTTTGAGTTCTTCTTTATAGGGGTCTTTTCTCTTGTTTCTTTTTCAGTGGAGAAGATCAAATGTTGATATGAAGATCTGAAAGAAGAGAATAAAGAAAGAATGGAGAGAAGCGTGGCTTGATTTGTGTCTTTTTATTATTCCAAGGTCTTTTCCATGTGTATGTGAAGTATGTGCGTAGGTGAGATAATTTGGGTTGATGCTACGTATAATATGTTTATTTTGACAGGAAAAAGAAGAAGAGCAGGTATAGATAACCGCATTGAAACAAATAAACAAAAGAAACAAAAATGCCAAAAAAGAACGCCTCAAGTAGTTGTGTGTAGACTAAAAAGCACACAAGATGATGCAAATGAACAAGTCGATACGAGAACAGACACAAGGAAACAAAGCAAACCGACGAGTTCTCAGCAGATCTAGCGCCGAGGCGGCGGGCGCTTCTTGATGAAAGGATCAACAGGAGGCTTGCGACGCGGGCCACTAGGAGGGCGTCGTTCGGCAGCCGGGCCACTAGGGGGCTGAGGATTAGGAGGCGGTGGTCGCTGAGGAGGCGCCAGACCCAGGACTTCCATAGCGCTCGGGTCTACTGGGCCCTTTTCGATCCGGACTTGAGGATGGCTGGCACTTTGGCGCTGCATATGAGCCCGGAGGCCGGTTGGGCGGGGATTGCGAGGCCCGCGCGGAGCATTGGGTGGAGGAGCGGGAGATGAGTCTCGTGGACCGCCAGACTGGGGATTGCGAGGACCACGAGGGGCGTTGGGCGGAGGCGCAGGAGAGGGACCCTGTAGCAAGATGGAGTTAGTTGGATGTTAAAACGGTTGTGGGGAGTCGGAGATCTTACTCTCTTGGCACGAGGCAGGTCGTCGTCATCGGAAGCCGGGCGCTTCTTGCCCAAGGTGGGCGGCGCGGTGGCCTGGATCTGGGGGCGGACGCTGAGGCGAGCGGATTCGACGAGGGGCTGGCCACGGTCGTCGATTGAGGACGAGTACAGCGAGGCAGGGTCAGGGCGGCCTCTATTGGGAGGCGGGTTTCCGTGGGGGATTGTTGAGACGACGCTGGACTCGGGTTTTGCGGGACGTCCAGCAGCGATAGCTGGTAGTGTTCCGCGCTTGGTCGGCTGGCGGAGCAGGTCCGTGATCTCGCCGCTAGTCAGAAGCTGGCGCTCACGGGCATCTTCGATCAGCTTGTTCCAGTACTCGCCCTGCGACAGAGCGGCAGAGTCACCGAGAATCCACAGACTGCTCTTCGCACGGGTCAGACCGACGTTCATACGCCGGATGTCGGTCATGAAGCCGATGCCTCCGGTGGGCGAGGCACGCACGCACGAGAAGATGATAATGTCGCACTCACGGCCCTGGAAGGCATCGGTGGTGTTGAACTCGATAGTGTCGAGAACGGCGTCGCCGTGCTCACGGGCAAAGCGGACGCGCATCTCGGCCAGCTGGGCCTTGTACGGCGTGATGATGCCGATGCGGCGGACAAGGTCGACGGTGGGATAGTCGGAGCGCAGCCGGCGGTACAGCAACAGGGCGGCCTCGATCTCGCGGTGGTTGATGAGACTCTGGCCCCGGGCACCGCGGGCCTGGACACCGCGGACGTCGAAGAAGCGATACGGCGAGAGCAGGATGCTGTCGTGCCACGGCATGCGGCGAAGGGCGGCCATGTCGCCGCCATCGATGAGGCGGGCGTCGTAGAACTCGCGGCTGGGGAAGGCGCTGATGTGCGGGTGCATGCGGTACTGCGTGTCGAGTAGGTAGATGTCGTCAGGATGGGCCTTCTGCATGCGCACGAAGAGACTCTGGTCGTAGCCGTAGCGCTGGGCCGACTGCGAGAGCACTGTAGGCGGCAGCTGCTTCGGGTCACCGACTAGGATGCACTTGGCCGCGCCGTACTTGAGCGGGATCAGAGCGCTGAGCTCGACACACTGCGCCGCCTCGTCGATGATCACCGTCTCGAACTCGATGTTGGACAGGTTGCGGAACATGTCGTGTCCCGAGCCCGACAGCGTCGCACACAGCACCTGCGCCCCGTCGAGGATCTCCTGCTGGATCATGCGGCGTCGCATCTCGACCTCGCGGGCCACCGTGTTGCCCGAGTCCTTGTCCGCGTCGATCTTGGCTCCGATGCGCGTCTGCTGCATCTTGAGCTCGTCGAACTTGCGCTGTAGGGCTGCGTATTCGCTTCGCTGCCCGGCGTCACGTGCTGCCTCCATTTTGGGGCGCAGAACTGCCAGCTCCTCCTTGAGTCGTCCGGCCTCCTGGTGCATCTTATCGCGGTCCGCCAGCGCCTGATTCTTGGTCTGATCGCCCTCTAGCCGCATCTTGACCATCTCGTCCAGTGTGACGTCGCGGACTGCCGTGTTGATGGCGTCGCTGCGGCCGAGGCGGATCACATTGACCTTGTGGTTCTGGCCGCCCGTCGACTTGACGCCCTGCTTGAGACGCAGGACCAGCTCATCAACGGCTGCGTTGGAGGGCGCGCAGACGAGCAACTTCTTCATGATTTGCTGGTTCGGATTCTTTGCTGCCTGCTGGTTCGGGTTCGGGTCACGACCGATAGCCTTGATCGGCATGATACCGTTGCTGCGAGCTGATGCCGTCGTTGGCGTCGTCGAATTCGCTGTCCCAAAGGTCCCGGTGAGCAGACAGCCAACCATGGCAATGATCGTCTTTGTCTTGCCTGTACCGGGCGGGCCCTGGATCAGCGTGAAGCCGTCGTTGTCTTTAGCACCGAGCACCGCCTTGGCTTGGCCCGGGTTGAGCTTCCAGTTGTCCATGTAGCGCTTCACCTGCTCGTCGCTGTATTTGAGGATTGGCGACGGCTCGGCCTTGAGCACCTCATCCATCAGGTCGTAGTACTGCAGCGCCTCTAGTGCCGCGTACTCGCGCTCGATCGTCGTCATGTTCGTGATACGCACTGCGTTGAGCTGCGCGCCCGGCATAAGGTCGCGAGCTAGTGGGTTGTTGCGGTGGTTAAGACGCCACGTGACCTCGAGCACGCCCTTCTTGTATGTCACTCTCCAGATGCGCGAGAGGCAGTGAGGCGCCGCCGCGTTGTCCAGCGGGCTGACATCCTTGGATATGAGCACGATGTCGCCCTCGCTGACCATGCGGTCCCGCTGCTGCTCGCCAGGCTTGGACGCTGGCATCGTCGTGGTGATTTCGAGGAACCGATCGACCGTCATGCGCGTAATCACCTTGACACCAAAGGGCTTTGCCGTAGACTCGCTGCGATCTGTCACAAAGGACCGCCACGCCTCGTAGATCAGTAGCGGCATGAAGGTGTTTTTGTACGCTACCGGCTGCGGGAAAGACGCCGCAACGTGAGTCAGAGCCACCCCGTTGGGCGGCGCATCGCCATCGTGGAAGATGTCCCAGCTGAGGATCTCTGAGTGTAGTGCGTCCATCGGCGGTGTAAGCCGAGCCCGATTGTCCTTCGCCGTGCGTTGGATCTTGATCTTCTTAACCGGTCCCCGGATCTTGCCCATCAGCGCCTTCTCGCGCCTCCTTTCCGCCTCGTTGAGCGCGTCCATGCCTGCTTTGGTGCTGCGGATCAAGGACGAGTCGTCGTCCTCATCGTCTTCTTCCTCTTCGTCCGACGAGTCCACCATGATCTCCGACTTCTCCTTCTCCTTCTCTTTGATGATGATGCCGCGCGCTGCCCGGTCGCGTGCAATAAACTCCGCCCTCTTGCGCGCCATCTCATCGCGTTCGCGTTGTCGCGCTTCCTTCAGTGCGCTCTGCTTGGCCTTGACCTTTTCTGCGTGCTTGGCCTGGACCGCCGCCGACTGCTCTGCCGCCTTGGCCCGCATGACTTGCACAGATTGCATGGCCACCGATGCCGCCGCCTTGTTCTTTGCAGCAGCCTTGGCCTCCTTCGCCGCCATAGCCTCTAGAACGCTCTTGCTCGAGTCGAGTCCACGCGTCAAGTCCGCGACATCATCCGCATTGGTACGGCTAGTGACTCCAGACTTGCCCCAGTTCGAAAAGTCCAGTTTGGCCTGCACCTTGCCCGAAGTCGTCGTGGCCGATGACTGGACAGCCGGCAGCACATTAAGGATTGCCTCATCATCTTCGCCATCGACATACACCGCTCGTATTAGCTCGGCCTTTTGTTGGCTGGTGAGCTTGGTGCCGATTTCATACCGTCCGCCTGGAAGAGGCTTGCAGGCTCGTGATAGGTACTCTTGGACGTCTGTCGGAATAGGAAGCTTGTTCTCGTGTAGCCGGTTCAGCAGCTTGCAGATGATCTTGGTTGTAATCTCAACGAGATACTCGTCCTTGAGACGCACCATGCGGACGAGACCCATGAGGAAGCGCCGACAAGGCTCTAGAGTGCGGATCATGGCTTTGGATGCAATGTCATCCTCGTCAACAGTCCCAACGGCAGCCTTGAGCAAAGCCTCTTTAGTCGATGAACTCAGGACACCGTCGTGCGACGATAATGACTCTGCCAGCTCGATCACTTCACGGCAAAAATCCGTCATGATCTTGATTTCAACGAGAAATGACCAGTCCTGAGTGGCGTTGAAGCACACCTGCACCCAGTGCCACTGACAGAGCCACCATGCATGCACCGTTTCGAGCTCGTTCCTATCTAAGCTCTTGGTACGTAGTACACCGATGGTTGGGTCGAAGAGACCAGCAATTATATCCTTAGCAGTGTTGAGAATGTGCTTCATTGGCCCCCATGGTGGTTGTACATCACCTCCATTCTTGTTCTTGTAGGATCTTGCTGCTGTGTTTATGGCTACGGTAAACGCTCGGACTACAGGTAATGGACGCTCCGTGATGAGCTTCAGTATGGCTTCGCTACGTGAGCTCTCGCCAGTAATAGTCTTGATAAGCTCAATGGCAGCGAGGCTGATTTCATCTTCACCGTGTAGCATCATAGCTAGCAAGATGCGAAGATGAGAGTCCTGAGATAGCATATCCATGTCGCGCTTGTCGAAGTCTCCAAGACGTTGAATCAGCCGCCCCATCACCCGAGCTGCAGCTGCAAATCGTTTGTTGAAGGAGATTTTTGCCGGCGAGAGAGGCTTGATACCCTTGCGATCCGGCCTGAACTGTTCTACGGGGAGGATGGAAAGCAACGGCCGGAGCATGCTTGTGGAAACCGATAGATTTCCCGGATATACTAGCTCCAAGGAAGCCTCCCATAGACCAGCTGAGTCACGTGTCACCATTTGCTGCACAGGATTATCAGCATTGAGGGCTTTGTGCTCAGCTGCGAAGGCTCTGGCATCCAGAAGGAGCGCATACTCGATAACCTGGATTGCAGCCTCTTTTTCGCCTACAAGAGACTGCTTCTTTTCTGCGCTTGTAACAATGATCTCGCTATATTTGAGCGTTATATTCAGCGCATTGTTAACAAACACCAAGTTATTGGAAGAAGCTAGATTTTGCATGGCCGTGATATCCTTCTCTTCTCGTGGATTGAGGTACGAATCAAGTAGATCGGTCAATGCATCTAGACCAGCCTTTATGCATACGGCAACTCCAGCTTCCCCGAGGCTAGCGTCTTTCATGAAGCTCTCAAAGAGCAGATGAAGAAGAGACGAACAGGCATCACCTCGCTGATCCCTGCTCAAGGATTGACTCCAGGCTGTGATCCAGGCGATCGGTTTTGAAACGCCGGACATGTTAGGGCCCAGCTGCAAGGCCTTGTTGAAGAGCGTCTTAAGCATAGGGGCTGCGAAGGCAGGTTCAACTACTGAAAATGCCCGTGGGTGGTTAAGGGCATCCCAAAATGCTGCAGGCGCTTTGCTAATAAGTACAGAGAAGGCGTCTAGTACTAATAGCAACACGTCCTCTGATGGGCACTGCATGTGGATAAACAACACATCGTACAACGTCGGTCTCTCTTCGAGGGCTCTATATTGATGCGTGATGACATCTAAATTCATAGTACCAAGGATAGCCAAGACTCCCTGCCAGAACCGCAAGATTTGCTCGTAGTTTTGCTGTTGTGTGACGTCAACACTTCCGATGCTGACAGTTGCTCGCACGAGGAATTCACTGACAGCCCAATCAAACTCTGGCCCAGTCAATGAATTGGGGCTGAGTGAAGCCCAAGCCGCCGTGGCAAAGCGCTGGCATCCAGGATCGGGATCAAATAGGAACTCTGTCATGGCGGGTAGAAGAACATTGACGCCGAGTCGTAATGGCTTCTTGCCGCCTGAGACTCGCTGGAACACATATTGGAAGGCCACCCGTTTCTCGGGGATACGTAAATACTCTACGCAGCACAGAGATTCGTAGACAGTCAAGAGCACCGCAGAGAGATTGATGTCTAGATGGGCTAGTTTAAATGGCTTTCCAGGCTGTTGAGCTTCATCGACCCGTTCACGCGACCATTTAAACCGGGCGTCTAAGCGATCAAAATCGAATTTGACGATCAAGCGCTCTAATGCGCTTACCACGTCATGGCTATACTGTCTACTTGCTGTTAGATACTCTAATAAATTTTGTTCAAACCTGGTCCTAACACCACGGTTTTATAATGTGTTACTCACTCTGACAATGTATTTAGGAAGGATTTGCGGCATTGGTGCCAGTTTTTTATGCATGAATCACATGTTGATAGCGCATTCTGTAGTCGAGACGCATAGGTCTCAAGCCATTGCTCGACCTTTTTACGGTCGACGCCAAAGAGCAGAGAGTTCCACAGCGTCGTGTTGACGCGATCTTTGCCCTGGGCTATGCGCCTTTCTTTCTCCTCGAGGGTGATGTCTGATGTAGGCTCTGGACTAGAATAAACCTCTGTATCACCCTCGCCAACTTTGGGGCACAATATATGCAATTCTGATGGGATGTTTTCAAGCTCTAGACGCCAGTGGTTCAAAGTCTCCTCAAGAGACGACTGCTCCATGATGGCAAGATACTAGCCGCGATAGGAGGGGCGAGGCCGAAAGAATATATGTAGTGTGATGCAGAGTATTGTATGTGGGGGCGCTTCGAATCGATGGCAAGTGTCGGTCGTTCTGAAGAGATAATTAGGCGATGATTGAAGAAAATATGATGATGATTCGATACAGTCTATGATGCAAATTACGTGCGCTTGGGGGCCGTTGCTGATGATGTTTTGCGATGGTCGAGTCGAAGTAGAGGAAGTTAAACAGCCCTCAGATAATAGCTAACAAGTCGATAGATGCTCTCTGGGATAGTCGTGATGATGAGACACGACAAAAAGGAATCTCAAAAGGGTTTTCTTCGCCGACTAGTAGATAAGGCAGAAGATGAACAGAATGTTTGTTGATATAGAGAGCCGATTCTGGACCAGCCGAACTACAATGATGACAACAACACAAGCAATTGGTCAGCCGATAGATAGACAGACAATCCAAACAATCATTCCTGAATTGTTTGGATGTGATGTCAAGTGTGTTTACGTCTCTTGCTCTCTCGACAACAGCCTCGTGCTCTTGCCAAATTGATTCTCAGAGCGAAAGTTGGCTGACCACTCTTGCAATCAATGCTGGATGCAGAGCTATTTGCAAGGCTGGCTGGCAAGGTTGTGTTTGATGCTAGTTTTGGCGTAGTAGGTATTGGAGTCAAAGTTCTAAACATTGCCTTTCGTTTCCATGCTTGTACATCTTGTGCTTCTGATGCGACAATTCTTTTGATATGATTTTGGTTGTTTTATGCAGCATCTGCCGGTCTATTTAGTCGGCTTGGGAAGCGAGAGTGAAAAAAGTTAAAGTGCTTTTCGTTGGCTTTCTTACTAAGCTTGCTTGAAAAGGGGAAATCTCACGCGGTAGTCTTTGCTGAAAACTGCGCTAGCTTTTCCATTCTTTTGTATCCACTACGTCATCCTATAGTGAAGCATAAGGGTTACCTAGCAATATTTAACCCAAGCACGTGATACTAATCACATTCCGGCATATCATATTGATGTTACCTGAAGTCATGTTGGATAGTATCAATGATCATTGAGTAGCTGTATAGGCATTGAATTGAGGGAGATAAAAAGCAAAATGAATGTTGCAGTTAAGTAAACCGTAGAAAAGGAAACAAGTAGAATCAGAGCATTTTCCTGTATCATACTCTTGAGAAGTAACGCCACAGCCGTCACGTAGAACCAGCAGATCATATGCAGGCTTCTAAGAGAAGTGAAGTTACTATTTCATATGGGTTTTCGATTAAATTTTCGATCGTCTATAGTATTAGTTGTGTTAGTTTGCGTTTTGGCTGTATTTGCTGGTGGTTGTAATATATCATTATATCCGTGGCAACATCAAGATGACACTCAAGCCTCCAGAAGCCTTTAGCTCACTTGTGCTCAAATAACACTCATTGCATTGATATTTCCGGATTTCTCTGCATTTATTTCTCACACAGACAGATGTACCCAAGTAGAAAGAATTGCCCAGTTTTACAAAAGAGAATATATATTGAAGAATATGAGTATAGAACAAAATTCAACTAGCCAGACAGTCCGTCAATTAGATGGAATACCTTCAACACCACATAAAGTATTCATGCTTTGCCCCTATCGAGAAATACTTCAAGTGGGCACTCACATTCATCCCAAGCTTTAGTTCCAGGCCTTGTTGACGCTTTACATCGCACACAGCGCTGTCCATGTTGAATAAAGAGTTGGTGTAACCCGTATTTCAATTCATCTGGTACATGTTTTTCACAGTGCCAAAATGTTGACTCTGCTGTTGCTTTGCTAGGCGCCCATCTCAGCCAGCGAACCATTCTCAGCACATGCGTATCCACGGCAAAACAGGGCCTTTGAAGACAAAATAGGACTACACAGGCAGCTGTTTTGAGTCCTATTCGTGGAAAACGAATGAGCTCCGTGATAGCATCAGGTGTCGATAGACCACGGATATACTCTAGCGAGAATTGTCCGTGCCCATGATCCTGCGTCGCACTGTCTTTGTCTGTTCGGGCCATGTCTAAAATTGCTTGAATATGTATGGACTTGCTCTTACCAAACCCACCCACACGTATGGTATCTTCAAGTTCCTCCACTGGGGCTTTGCTGACTTCTGCCCAGTTGATGCTGCCCGCATAATCTCCTGTCAAGGCTATGCCATAGCGTGCCACAAGAGACTCGATAGTCTTGTTAGCAGCCACCATCGTCGTTGCACCACTGATAACAGCGCGAAGAACAGCATCTAGAACAGCAGGCACCTCTCCACATCCAGCTACTTTCAGGGATGGAGATGGGACCGTAGTTGGTGCGTGCCGAGGGCCATGCTGTTCCGATAGGATGTCATGTATTAATTGGGCTTCTTGAGCTGTAGGGTGGGAATGCAACGGGAATGGATTAGTACGGCTAGCCGCAGGTTTTGAAGGTTGTGATAGTATTGCTGGTTTTGATTCATCTTCAGACTTGATAGAGACGCCAGGCTGGTGACTGCTAGTGCGTTTTTCTATAGCCTTGGCGATATTTAGGGGCAAGGTTTCGGTTTTGATAATCTTGGTGTTGTATTCTTTTGTTTTGAGAATCTTAGTAGGGAAGCCGAATGACCGTGGCTTCGACAATAGTGAAGAGCGCAAGCGTGAAGATCGTCTTGGTTGATTGGCGTAGGAACAGCGAATACTAAGTGGTTCGTTCATCTTGATAGATTTGGTATCATTCTGGTACTACGTTGAAATCTAATGCTGAGACATCCGGGGCATTCCCAGAATTTATATTAAAACATGGAAGTTATTCGCCACCATAACGGAAGTCATAGACTTTGCAAGAGCTAGAAGAACAACTAAGTAATGATTTGGTTGGTCGGAATGTATGAAACTCTTAGAGAGAGAACTTCACTAAAAGTATGAACTTTTAAAACCTGACGGAAGCTGGGAAAGAAGCTTTAGACATATCAAAGACGAAAACTACAAAGACATGACTACTTATTGGTACGAAAATTGACCACCTCTACGTCAACGTCATAGTTTGCATATGATTGTTTTTATTGGATATCAAGAAATTGGTATACTGGACAATATGTCCTTTCTCGAAAACCCCATACTCGAGTAGAAAAACAAAGTGACTTGGAAATTAGAGTTGCGATATAAAGGTCATGATTGCTCGTGAATGTTGCTATAGAGAGTGACTTTACAGAAAAACAATAGTGACCATCAGTATGTTGGAGTATAAAGAAGACAATAATAATCTCTGTAGAACAACATCTCTGACATTTGGCCTGATGAGACGCAAGGAATAGTTCAACATCTACATTAGATATCCCTTCCGTTCATGACTCTTGATCAACAACCAAGTCTAACATAGCAAGATACTGGCTATCGAGTTGACCAAGAGTTATATCGAAGCTTGTGACAGAGCCTCTTGAAAAATACAGAGCCGTGATGGAAACTAAGTTTCATGTGCCAAGCGAAGAGAAGTTAAGAGACAAATGTAACCTGCTCAAGTCCAACATAGCAGCAATGATCAGCTCTGAACTGTTTATTGGTATGTACATTGAACCTAAAAGGTTATCTTTGTAGTTAAGATCACATTGTGTACAGCATCAACAAATTTCACCGGAAGTGAACAAGCGGTGGTGCCTGAAGTATTATGGAAGAATTTCACCAGCTTCTTCCACAACCTCGTCGCCTAGCTCACTCTATTCAGAGACAGCATGTACTTCTTCACCATGAAGCCAAGCATGCTACCAGCTGAACAACAATGTCTACTAGTTCCAAGAGGAAAGACCGAGAAACGCTTTGTGATACAAGACACCTTGACAGAAAGAATTCTTAGTTTCACAAAGTCCTGTCACGCTCCGCAAGTTACCCCAGCCAAAATGACGTGGGGGAACTAACACACCCCGCCCCCCCCCTCAGTTATACTCATCCCTAACGCGACGGCCTTCGCCGACGGCGCTGGTGTTGCGAGTGCGCCACGGCATACCGCTGCGCTTCTCAACATCGGGAGTACGTGACTTCCGGTGACTGGGAGCAGTGAAGAAGCTGGCGCTGAAGCTGAGCCAAGCCAAGCCTAGCGCAGCAAGTCCAGCCCAGGCAAAGCCAAAGGCCCAGCGGCCGAGCTTGGCTTCACGACCATCATCATGGAAGCGGTTGCGGGCTTGGACGAACGTGGCACTATAGAGACAGCACGTTAGTATATGAATGGATAGCATACAGGAGACGAAACCGGAAGAGATACTTACGTCATGAGGGAAATGGCAATGGCGTAGAAGAACAGAGCGACGCCGGTGCTGAAAGAAGCTAGAGCCGAGCCTAGACGACCACAGCAAGCCAGCACCGAGCTGAACAGAGCAATGGTCTCGAAGAATAGGGTCAGAATAAAGAAGACCCAACCAAAACGCCACATGTACCAGTAGTGATGCGACGTAGTATGGTGGCCGTACTTTCCAGCCAGGCCACTGGGGACGTTGTCGGCATTGCTATCCCAAGCGTAGCCGAATGGAAGCGCAGCCTTGGCACCATCGCAGTTCTTGTTGTGGTCACCGCACATCCAGAAGTACGTCCATTGGGTCCAGTCGCGGGCACCCGTGATGTCTGAAGTGTCAGCACGCAGGAAATACGTCTTGTTGAAAGGCGTGACGTTCACTAAGCCGGATAAGATGATGAACCATAGGAATAGCAGTGATACTCCAATCAGCACCATGCCAGAAAGGCCAAGCGGGATTCCTGTACGGAGTTAGTATTGATCGAGTGATGTGACGGGTTAGATCTCTGGTGTGGCGAAGTATAACGTACCCAACTTCATGGTGGAAGCTTATAAGTTGACTCGGCTTTGTATATGGGTATATGTGTGCTGTATTATCAACTGTATTGCGCTCGATATATCAGGAAACGCAACAGGTCAAATATTAAGTAGAGCAGGCGGGAGAAATATGAAAAGAAAGAAGAATAATCTTGGTTCATGGAGGGAAACGGTGCTACTTAAAGTACCAAAGAAAGCGACCCAACCGGGTTGAGCCAGCAAAATCTTCGGGTCAGATACAACGAAGCAGATCTTCGATCAGGATGACGTATTGTCATATCTACCGCCTCTCTTGTGGCCTTGCAACCAAAAACAGCTTGTAGCTTGCCTCCCACCTGGTTAAGGAAATAAAAAGACCAGAACGCCCAGAAAGGTCAGAATAGACGTTCGATGTCGTCAAGCTGGGGTCTGGAGGAAGCCCCTCTAACGCCTATTCTTATTTCTCTCGCTCTCTCTTCTCATTCTTTCTGTTCATAGTTCCGCACTAAGCTTAAAAAGCTTACATTTACTTTTTCGAGCTTATTCTTATTCCCATCTTTGATAGCAGATACTGCGTCCGGTCACAACAGCAGTAGGATGTGATTCCACCTTCTGTATCTTATCAGGTGGATGACATAATAGGTTCATAAGTCTGTCGACACTTGATCTCTCTGATTTTAGTTGTACCAGCATCAATCGGTACTTGGGTTGCTTTCTTCGGCGATACTTCTGGGATCTACCGGCTATTCCTCGTCCGGTATATCGCACCAAGAAAGAAAAACAGCAGAGTATAAAGCCCCTGTGATCAGCACTCCTATTTCTGGCTGCAGCATGACACCACACACAAAAAAATCCTGCTAGACAACTTGTTCTGCTTCGTTCAGTTTTTTGGGCTATGATGTGACCGCATATGGTATGGTGATAAGTGACGTGAGACCGTGCAACTAAAATCAGAAACACTGCTCTTGTTGGATAGTTGTGGTGGAGAAAAATGGAGCTTGTCCTAAAGTGATGCTTAACTTGTCAAAAAAAGATAGCTTCACTACAACCTGAACGGAAACTTCTGGATCCAATGTATAGATACACAGCAAGTCCAGGCTATCATGTCGATTATCCGGGGATAGGGTAGTAGCTTATGCTTCTCAGAATTGTGGCTTTGGTTCGGTGTCGCAACTGCTAATTCTGTAGTTCACGACGGCAAAGACTATAGTGAGCATTTTTCTTGACTGCGTTGCTCTTCTACGTCTAAGCTCCGCAGTCAATCCAAATGTACATAACTTCAGGTGATTGACTAACCAGTTAATCTCTGACTTCATCTACACAGCAGTATCGTCAAGTATTCGCCGTCAGTGACGTATGCTGCAGTTTAGGGGCCATTTAACCATCGCTTAAATCCCTTAGATGTATCTCTTTCCGGATAAGAGGGGCTGACTTGGCCTCTAAGCTTAGCTCTTTCCGTTCCGCGATGCCGCTTCCGTAGCGATGGCCCCACTGTTTTTCAAGAGTGGGTTATTTCTGCTGGCTACCATACCCTAGCATAACCCTTAATCAAAGCTGATGGATGTAGATTGTCGTGCTTTGTTTTAGTGACGATTTGTATTGAACTGTCTGATCACTATCGTTTGATATATTCGCATTTAGAAACCTGAGAATAGCATCGACCCCCATTACAATAGGCCATCATGATTAACAGAATCCATACTTACGAAGTAAAAAACATGCCCCAACAAAAGACATCTTCATGACTGTCAATGACGTGCTAAACTGCGGCGTTTTTTGCTAAACTGCGGCGTTTTTTTGCTAAACTGCGGCGTGGGCTTTTGACATATAAGCTGTCGTTGTATAGTCAGAAGCTAACCACGTTCCTGGAACACTTCTACATTAACCACGCTGCCAAAGAAAAGACCCCTGACTATCAGAAATGTTAAAGTCCTGTGGGAAGTCGTTCAAACTGTTTTATTCACTTCATGAATGTTTGGGTCCGACCCATCCCGGTTGATCATATCAACCTTCTTTTTTTGTTCGAAATCGACGTCCGTGCTTGATCGGCATGCCGAGCAGGATCGGAATACACGATGCACTATCTTCTGTATTGTCGTGTCTGTTTACCTACTTACTAATGCACGGTTCACGAGCCGCAACCATATTAAAGAGATATAGCCACGATACACATAGCAATGGCCCATTCCTGGCTGCTGCGTGAGCTCTCAGTATTCTATCAAGAGGCGAATGTATCACTATTACTATCAGCATCATTTATCATCATTTAACCTCCCATAGTGAAGAGGAGATATCGCTGTTGCCGCAGAAGATAACGGAAGTGCACGTACAAATTTTCGGCTAGAACTTACCGAGCTCATTTAGATAGCGATGTCACTACAGATAAGCGGCGTATAATTTGGGGATATGAATATTAGATTTATTGTGAAGTACAAGTATGGTATTGATCTTGTATGTAATTTATCTTACGCTGATCTCTCATAGGATAGACATTTATACATGATCACTTTTATGAAACATTCATATCTCACCCATCTTTACGTATTATACATATGTCACGTTGTTACCGTTGAAGATATAAAAAGAGACAACAGAGCAATAAAACACCCTGAGGTGATGATAATGCGCAAGTCGTTTTTATGAAGAAGATAAGAAAATGTATAAACAGGAAAATGAAGAACAGTATATGGATATCCGATAACGCCGGTGTCGATCTGTGTTGTAAATTTGAGTTCCTGGGAAGATTCTCGACGTACTTCGTAAGCAGGCTCGGCATCGAAGTCGTCGACGGTCATTCAAAACTGAAAGGCAAGAGAATAAGCGTCGTCGATTCGTTGCATAGTAAGTGATAACTCGATTTGAGCCAGTTTGAAGATGTGTGTGTATATCAACACCGTTCGTATATGAAAGCATCATCGTTGGCTGATACCATGCCAAATCAAGACAAGTGATACACAAAAAGGCCTGTAAGTCGTATGGCCACCGTTCCAGGACTGGCGCATTTGACTTTTTGGCTTAATGCATGTATACAATCACGTGAATGATACAGAAACGAGTTTTTTTACCGGATAACCATGTCTTCACGGGCAGGGCCGGTACCGATGTGGCTGACCTTGGTCTCGCAGAACTCCTCGATGAAGTTAACGAACTCTTGGGCCTTAACGGGAAGCTCTTCCCACTTGTTGACAGACGTAGTGCTGGACATCCAACCCTCGAACTCCTTGTAGACAACCTCAATCTTCTCCAGCAATGACTGTGACGCAGGGAACGAAGGCAGAACCTGGCCGGTGGTGGTGTCCTTGTAGGCTACGGCAACCTAAAGTAGCAAAAATCGCTGATTAGATTATGCACTAATAAAAAGTCTGTCGGCAGAGAACTGGCTTGAACGAGAGCGTAGGGACGATGATTGACACACCATATCGTCTATCGACTATATGCACGTGGGGAGAGGTAAGGGGTATGTGCGCTTGATTATATCATATCTGCGGATTGGATGCCAAGAAAAACGGGAAGATAGTGAGGACAATGACATACCTTGATAACAGGGAAAGTGTCGAGGATATCAAGCTTGGTAAGGTTGATGGAGGTGTAGTGATTGATGTCAGCAGAGTACTTGACAACAACCAGATCCAACCAGCCACTATTTCGAGGGTTAGTATGATGCGTTATCAGCGCTATGTGCTCTAGGAATATTGTTGTATAAGCACTTACCAGCGGCGAGGGCGACCAGTTGAGACGCCAACTTCGTGGCCAATCTTTTGCAGCTTCACACCATCTTCGTCGAACAGCTCAGTGGGCATGAAGCCCGAGCCAACGCGGGTAGTGTAAGCCTTAACGACACCAATGATGCTTTCAACCTTGCGAGGGTTTAAGGCGAGCTGTGAAAGAATCAATGTTAGCACCCGTTTCACGTTTTCGGGAGATGGTAAGAAAATATGGGCTTTCGGAAGCTAAAAGACTATGAATGTTCGCAGGATCGACCCCGATAGCAAAACGTATGGGGCCGACGCGGAGAGAATGTGAAAGGACCACTAGTAGCCCCATGTGATACGTGATAATTTGCGTAAAGATAAGAAAATCGGGATAAAAGGCAAGACTTACACCAGTGAAGATACCACCCAGAGAGCAGTTGGAAGAGGTGACATAAGGGTAAGTACCAAAATTGACATCCAGCATCAGAGCCTGAGCACCCTCGACCAGCATCTTGACACCCTTCTTCTGAGCATCAGTGACTAAAGGAACAGCGTCGACGACAAAGGGAGCCAGGTCGATACGGTAGTTAGCAAAACGCTTCAGCTCCTCCTCAACATCATACTTGAGGAGATCGCCAAAGCGCTTCTGGAAACCAGCAGCCAAGGAACGCAGCTTACGCTCAAAGACATCCGCCTCGAACATCTCGGAGAGGGTGATGCCCTTACGGGAAGCCTGAGTGCTGTAGGTTGGGCCGATACCACGCTTGGTGGTGCCAATGTTGAGAGAGCCCAGCTCAATCTCCTCAAGGCCATCAACGCAGATGTGGAGATCGGTAATGATGTGGCAGCGGTCAGATAATAGAATGCGCTCACGGGGGTTCTCCAAGCCCTTAACCTCGAGGTCAGCAAGCTCCTTGAAAAAGGTAGGGACGTGAACGACGGCGCCGGAACCGACAAGGTTCATGCACGCAGGGTTCAACAGACCCGAGGGAAGTAGGTCTACATGGTGTATAGCAAAGGTGTTAGTCGTGATTCTGTAACGCTTAGACTGCAAGTGGGCGGATCGACAAAGAATAAAAGTTGATATGGAGGTATACGTACGAAAATCGTAGCTAATGCCATTAGCAACAACAGTGTGACCAGCTATAGCAGATTATGCAGTTAGTATCAGTCAGAGTGTGTCTGGCGAGTTTCCTCCGCCATATAGGCAGGGATTCTATGCGACTTCATACCGTTGTGGCCACCCTATAGAAAGAGAGAATGCAATTATTAGCTAATCAGATGTCCAATAGAAGATCAGAGATAGACGATGACTTGGAGTATGAAGATGTGTGATAGGCACGGCATTTCCACGGACAGTCGTGTTTTTGGTGCTCGTTTTCAGTGGCGCATGCGCTATGAGTTGCAGAAGAGATTGCACGACACCGTGCAAAGCATAAAAGCATAATGCATCACCATAGAGTATGCAGGCTGTGTCGGTTGCGGCACACAAGATGCTTATTGGAGACAGCATTGGAAATGTGATGTATCGCTAGGCAATGAACCAAACGAGAAGAAGAGGCGCCAACTTACCTGAGCTCGGCAGCACAGCTGCACGTCAGTGCTAAGAATATCGACAAGCTTGCCCTTGCCCTCGTCGCCAAACGACGACCCAAGCACAATAGTCGCCATCGTGAAGTGTGTCCAAACGAATCAAAAGAATCAAGTCTGGCTATAATGCGTCGGTTGAGGTGACTCCGAAGGGGAGTAGGAAGAAAAGAAAAGACGCAGAAACAGGGCGGGAAAAAACTAACACAAAGTCTATCTTTTCTTTGGTCGTTTGTTAGTCTAGCGGGGTCGGCCGCGGCAACAGACGCCCTTAAGGTGAGTCTTCAGAGGGGTCTTTAGAGGAATTTTAGAGGGGCGCGGAGCCAATTTGATCCACAGAGTCACTATGGCCATTTTACATTCGCACTTTACCTACCATTTAGTCACGCAATTGATACCGTCATTAGGCCTACAGCCTCGATTGACGCCATCGGAAGAGTCATTAAGAGTTTTCTCTGATGCGCAAAAATGCATGCGGTTATGTGGACCGGCAATGCTACGGAATCGCAGGAATCGAGTGTTTTACATTACAGACTTGCAAAAGACAGTGCATATTTGCGGGGCATCGGAAGTTGTGATCATAAACATGATATATGAGCGGCACATACAATTTTACATAATATGTTTTCATGTATTCATGTATTCATGTACCTTATATATATTAACAAGACAAGTGAGAAGCTAGGTTGATCATTGCACTATTACTACGTACATATGCTTGAAGTGCTGGCTACATACACTCGTTGTTTGGCTAAGGTCTCTATATTGCATGCTGTATCTACCAAACTAAGCCGCATGTTGATCGGCATGTTCAGGGCTGTTATTCACAGGAAAGCCATTCATAGGGTTTCAAACCCTGGTCTTGACGAGCCAGCCAAGGTGTTTTGTCTATCTAGTCCTAGAAGCTTTTTTTTTTTTCATTCAATTTTATTAAGGTGGAAATGGAGCTCTAATAGCTATGTAGCACCTCGGTATCCTAAGATACACAGCCTAGAAGCTACATGGCTGTACATAGTTGTAATGTGATTTGACTAGGTCTCGAGAGACAAATGTAATGAGTCAAGAAAAAATAGCGGCGAATTCGCCATCATCAGGCTTCATGATCATCATCGTGACTAGCGAGATTGCGTACCAAATAAATAAATACAGAATATATGGCATGAATCGTGATAGCCGGACCGGTGTTTTGATATTGACCGTGGTATCTTAAGTCAGCCTATTGATTGCATAGAGCCGACGATGCACTGGGTAAGACGGAGTCGGAAACGTTATCTTTCGATACTACATACATATCCGCGTAAGATGAAGGTTGATTGATACTCTAACCCTAGCTGACTTCGCAACAGGGTCACTTCGATAATCTGGTAGACTTGTGCCAAGCTTCTCTCTTCTCTCGTAGCTTTGATGAAACCTTGCAGACTACAGCGCCCCTGGTCGGCCCGTCACTGACAGATACCAGTATCATATATCGCTGTACATATAGACTTACAGAGTAGCATAATATATATGTAAAGCTACTTGGTTTGTGCACGTTTTGTGGGTGTTTGTCCCAAAAGCTTCTAGACAGCCGATCATAGTTGTAAAAGAAGCCGAAAAGAAGCCTAACCCACCCTAAAGTATGCTGCCAACTCCATTGTGACATTGATTGTGAACGATAATATAAGGCTCGCGAATCCGTCACCAAGGTGAACCCGTGTTTAGCATGGACCACCCGATTATCAGCTGCCTCATCAGGCAATGCCCCCACCCCTCTATAGGCGGCTTTCTGATGCTGGTATGGCTCTTAGCTGGCTCCGGCTTTGCTCATGGTAACTTGGCACTGCGCTTAGGATGAGGGCGTGTAAGCCCGTGTCTAGTGCAGAATCTATCTCGTACCTGACTTATTCTCATGTTATCATATTATCAAGCTTGTTATCAAAGAATCATTGACCTTATCCTAATCAGTTGTGAGACCCTTGTTTATCTCGTCATCTGGCCCATGTATTTAGGTTAGATGAGATGGCTCTAGGTCGCCATATTTGCTGGACTTGCAGAGTGGTATCGGCGATAATCGAATCCTGTGTAGTATACCAAGTGACGCTTGCAACTTAGTTTAATTCCACTATTACGGATGCCGTCCATTAACCTGCTGCTCCGTAGTCGATTAAGAGAGTTGTCTGTTCACTTGGGGATACATAAGTAGCAATCAATACCCATCCATTCATGATGCTGCCCTCCATTACTTGATCACCACTGTGCACCACATCACTGGGCTTCCCTTCTTTTGTCTTCTTTTTTCTTTTCTTTTCTTTTCTTTTTTTTGATTGTTTTTTCACCCTTTCTCTCTAATACCACTAATAACAACACGATTGCTCTTCAATCATGCCCGGTATTGTCTCAGTTCGTGCCGCCTCGACGGCTCTGCTTGCTCTGCTCGCCAACAACGCTCTTGCTGCTCCGGCCAAGCGGTCCTGCGCTCCCAAGGAAGCCTCCTACGGTGCCGTTGCCTCAGAGGCTGGCGTCTGCTCTCAGATCGGTGTCGAAGTTATTGCCGACGGTGGAAATGCTGCCGATGCCATGATTTCTACTGTGCTTTGCGTTGGCACCGTTGCCATGTACCACAGTGGTATCTCTGGTGGCGGTTTCGTCCTTATTCGCGCACCCAACGGAACCTACGAATACGTTGATTTCCGCGAGACTGCTCCTGCTGCCGCCTACCAGGACATGTTCAACAACAACACCGAGCTTAGCGAATTCGGTGGCCTTGCTAGGTAAACATCATCCAGATTTCGTATCTTTTAAAACACGACACTAACCAATAAATTTATAGTGGCACTCCCGGTGAGCTTCGTGGTCTACAATACATCCACAAGCACTATGGCAGCAAGCCTTGGGCTGAGCTGTTTGCTCCTGCTATCAAGCTAGCACGCCACGGTTTCACTGTCACTGCTGATCTGCAGAGATACATGGACCAGCTGTCGAACAACGAGTTCCTTGTCGAGGATCCCAGCTGGGCTATCGATTTCGCACCCAACGGCACTCGTGTCCAGACTGGCGATATCATGACTCGCAAGCGGTATGCCAACACGCTGGAGACCATTGCTAGAGAAGGTCCCGATGCCTTCTACAAAGGCCCTCTTGCCGACGCTACTCTGCGTGCCCTGACTGCCGACAACGGTATCTTGACCCAAGAGGATCTGGATAACTATGAGGTTGCCGTCCGTACTCCCGGTACTATTGAGTACAGAGGCCACAAGGTCACCAGTACCCTTTCCCCCTCTGGTGGTGGTGTTGCCCTTAGTGCTCTGAACATTCTGAGCGGCTACGAAGACTTCGGTAATGCTGAAGAGTACAACCGGGACGCTCAGCGCCTCAACGAGGCCATGCGCTTTGCTTACGGTATGCGCACTTCCCTCGGCGATCCTTCCTTCGTTGATGGTCTGGCCGCGTATGAAAACGCCATGTTCTCGGACGCTACTGCTGAGGAGGTCCGTGGCAAGATCTACGATAACCAGACTTTCCCCGTCTCATACTACAACCCCGACGGTCTGGAGTCTTTGCCCACTCCCGGCACTTCACACATCTCTACTGCTGATAAGAGTGGTTTGGCTCTGTCTCTCACCACCACTATCAACCTAATCTTTGGTTCTCGTCTGTGCGTCAATGAGACTGGTGTCATCATGAACGATGAGATGAACGACTTCTCAATCCCCGGATCTAGCAATGCCTTCGGATACATTCCTAGCGAGTCTAACTACATCCGCCCCGGAAAGCGCCCCCAATCCTCTATATCTCCTATCATTGTTGAGAAGGATGGTCGTCTAGAGCTTGTCGTTGGTGCCGCCGGTGGTAGCCGTATCATCTCTGCTACTGTCCAGAACGTCATCAATACTATTGACCGCGGAATGTCTGTTGCCGATGCCTTGGCCCAGCCCCGTATGCACGATCAGGTGTCGCCTGCTTACACCGAGGTCGAGTACACCTTTGACAACGACACCGTTGACTACCTCAAGGCTATTGGCCACAACGTGACTTGGATCGCCCCCGGAAAGAGCACTGGCCAGGCCGTCCGTCTTCTGTCCAACGGTACTTTCGAGGCTGCTGGTGAGCCTCGTCAGAAGGCTTCTGGTGGTTTCGCCGTTTAAGTGTATATACCCAAACACCACTTTCTTTCTTTCTCTTTTCATTCGTTTCATTAGCATTTCCTTTAACACATTAACATCAGCTTAGTACCCATGCATATTTGTCTTTAGCGTTATATCAAGTGGATCAGAATAAATTTAGAACTGCTATAGTTTCGCATTCAACTATAAATCCTTTGGCCTATGTATATCTGTATGTAACTTTCGTGATAGACTAGTGACGGTACAGGCGCTATATGTATCGATTTAAGAGATCAGTGACCCAGATGATAAAGCCATCATTAAACCCAAAAATGATAGCACCCGGCCGTAGATGTGGGTCGCTGCCGGTACAGCCGGCAAAAGAATGAACCGAGGCGGACTTGAACCGCCGACCTTTTGTGTCCATCTATTCAGAGATGAAGTGTTAGACAAACGTGATAACCAACTACACCATCGGTCCTTGATGATGATGATGATGATGATGATTGTTGTTGTTGCTCTATTTATCCTCTTGAATCTATATAGTCTATCAAACCAGGCGTCGTATGATCTTAGTGATTTAGGTAGACGTAAAATATAATCAAATCAATCAATATGTCGGACTCAGAAGCACGGGATTCAGTTAAACGTAAGACGTATTCAAGTCAAGTCTAGGACATGGGGCGCTTCAAGCGACAACATAGAATATTGAAGCATCATGAAAAAGTTATAGTATAGATGCCTATCTACACTTCATTCAGAATGATAAGTGACATAGGAATCACAAGAGGGGGAATGACTACTGGAAAGGAAACCAACTCAAAACAGAATCAATGTTATAGATACTAATCATGCCAATCTATAAAATATATTGTCTCCCCAGTTTCAGATATCAATACAATAACACTTTTGTTAAGTTAAGATGTCTGTCACACTGTGGTGGGTACCCAGTCGTTTGCATGTCTGGACTTCGAAGGCAAGATGACAGTCTCCGATAAGAACCGTGCCTTAGCTCACACCAAGCATCGCACTGAGAAGAGAGCCGAGTTCTCGCTATATACGTCCACCTTGTCCCGTGTCATATTGTTCGTCTACTACCACAGTAATATTAAATGAACGTTCTCGACATTCTACATTGATACCTCGGTTGCCGTATTGAAAGACGAGAAGTTTCTTTATTCCAACTAACGGTTGTAACGGTTGTAGTATTTCATGACAATGCCCGCAGCCTATATAGTTAAGAGGCCTTTCCGAAGATATCTCATTAGAGAGCTTAATGGTGATTCGGCTCAATCTACCCATCCTCTGAATCCTCTTTTCGTAGTTGTCTTTCAACCAACTACGCACGAGGGTATCGGCCTACTCGACTTTTCACCGCATATTATCCAAATATGACAGCCTATAATGGATTTATATTAGTTTTAGTTACTGAAACTCTAAATGTTCTCTTGGAAAGTTGCCTTGGGGTTGTTGTTCGAAAACTTGGACCTGACGGTAACCCATACCTTGGAGTCGTCACTTGTAGCAGATGGAATGTCCCCATATATTGTTGGAGATCTGTTCGATAGACAGGAAGATGAACGTACCAAGTGATTTCAAACGTCATCTAGTGCCATGATCGGTCATTGGCCAACGTAGTTGGTGAGCGAAATAGAGATAACCAAGGATAACTTGACTTTAACTGCAGCCCATAGGACTGAGTTCAATCAATGAATATTTCAATCTTACCAAAAAGTTTGATTATTCATTGAGTTGACTGAGAATGTGAAAAAATTGATATTTAGGAGCTTTTCAAGAAGCTTTTGAGCTTGCCCGCCCTACATGTCAATATTCCTTCCGGATATTCCTTCACTGTAAGATCGACATTACACTCAAAGCTCGAGCTTCGACGCTGCAAGTGTCTATAGATCTTCCAAACTTTTCATTTAGGTTATTTGTTCTCAATGAAAAATATTACTTTTTTCTTGATGCTAAATTGGATCTATAGTCTAGTGATTGCGGTCTTGATCGAACTTCGTTACATCTGTTTTCAGACATTTTGTCTGCGTAACCCTAACATCAGTCGGACCCTATGTGGTTTCCACGGAGTTCTTATCTGATCTTGAATGATGTTTTATCTGCCGTAAAGTAAGTAATCTAGTTAAGGCCCCAAAAGGACGATGAAAATATCATGGTCTGTCCACCTCAGTTCTGTACATATATACATACATGAACTTAATTTATTATTTCTAGTTAGTCAGCTGTACGTACATCCATGTATCTTTCTGTGGCTTGATGATTAAAATAACCAAACGCCTATCTTGAACTAGGATGAGTGCACAGCCCCTCTTAACTTCACTGTAGACGTCTGGAATAAAACCGTGCGATCGATCGTTACTGCCCGTTGCATAACTTTCTCAGATCCTTTTTCCTCTCAATTAAACTGGTAGTTTACCACTTAACTACATCCTACCTCTGTTTATTTCTTAATCACAATTGTTTCCCAAGTTATATTGGCATCTTGATCTTTCTCTGTCTCTACTAGCATTCAAATTCCTGTTACATAATCACATTCACAATGGCCGACCGTCAGAAGATGCTTGAGACCAATCGGTCAATTCGCACTATCAAGCAGGTAGGCCCATCGACGTCATCAGCCATGCACTATGACTATCGCTTCACTCACTATCGAAAAATGACAATAACTATCAGAGACTTTTGCTGACATATTCAATGTTTCTTATCTTGTAGGAACTTGAGAACTTGCTTGGTAGTGGTGCCATCAATGAGACTACATTTGACTCTTTCATCAATCTTCTGCCTGCTGAAGGTTCTATTCGCGCCGGCGCACCCGCCCAACCACCGCAACAACAACCTAGACAGGAAAGCTTTCATACTCCAGCTGATCCCATAAACGCTGCTCCGGGCCCACCTGCATACAACCAGACGCCTGCACCTTCTCTGCCTCATCGTGATATCCCACCCAGTCGCCCGGTGATCCAGACTGCTCGTGCGCTGTACACCTACAATGGCGGCGATGCCCGCGATCTTTCCATGCAGAAGGAGGATCGTGTGGATATCTATGAGCACATAAACCCCGATTGGTGGATGGGACGTAACCAACGTACTGGCGCAGAGGGTATTTTCCCATCGAACTATGTCCTAGTCGAGGAGCAGAAAGGTCCTCTGCCTGGCGCACCTATGCAATACGGCCAGCCTCAATACGGCCAGCCCCAATACGGCTACCAGCAGCCCGTCGGCCCCGTTGCTCCAGTTAACCCTTACAATACTCAGGTGCCACCTATGGCTGTGGCCGAAGGTGACAAGACCACTGAAGATGGAAAGTCGAAGATAGAGGCGAACGGAAAGAAGTTTGGTAAGAAGTAAGTAATCTATATTATGACAAGCCCTCTCGTTTTATTTTATGGGGCTCATCATGCTAACGCGCTATCTACTACAGGCTTGGAAACGCCGCTATCTTCGGTGCCGGTGCTTCTATCGGAGCAAACATCGTCAACTCAATCTTCTAATCATTCTGCAACACGGTAACACAGTACTTTCTATACTTGGTCTCTGACACTGTAATATGGTCTTTTATGTTGTGTATCATGCCTATATATACATGTGTCTTTACTTACTTGTACCTATATCTTCCATGCCATACTACTTCATCAAGGCGAGTTTTTAGGGATTTTAGTCAATCTCGTTTTGCTGATCGCATGTCCAGAATCGATTCTTAGCAACGCGAAGCATCCCAAGTTTAATTGACAGCCTTTATCTTTTTATATATAGACCGAATACTATCTCTTAGTTATATTAATAAATAGTTCAAGTTATATTCATACTAACCCTATCACATGATAAGTAATTTCGATTGCTGCACAATTTTCTCATAGTTTGTGATGAATTTGAAAAATTTGCATTTTTGTGACAATACATACACATGGCAACCAAGTTGCAAACATTCACACTTTTTTCTCAAAAAAACAGGTGATCTCGCACATTCTCCGTTCAAATGTTATCGATAATTATCAGCCATACCCGGCCAAGTTGCAGCGACGCTTGGTTTGTACTACATGGCGAATCGGGTATCAATGGGTTGACAACAGTACAAAGCTGTTGATAAACTAAATGCTCTTTGCTTGTAGCTATATAGTCTGGTGTAACTGGATAAACTCTGCTATATTCCTAATATCATGCCATTCTTTTCAGTAGTCATATATATTTGAGAATTCTGATACTGAATATGTGCTTGCTGACAAACTCATTATGTGTAATATGTTAAAGTAAATAATATCAGCATATAGATATGAGAATCTAGTGTGGGTGAGAGTGAATATCCATTGTCACTTACATAATATAGATTATAGTATCATGCATGTTTTATATATATATATGGAGATAGTTAGGTGGGAAATGCTATCTTGGTTAGCAAAGATGCTTATATTGATTTTTCAAAGACAATGATTACTCCAAGCAATACTGCCTATTAGGCTATATGATTGTCTTATATCAAAGTTCATAAACGTTTGGAAGCTATAGGTATAAGCTTTGTTTGCTATCTGCTAGTAGTTCTGTAGGCTGTGAAATTTGACTAGGCAAGGTGAATATATATCATCCATACACGATGTTGAAAACAACTCATGAGAGAATCGGTGAATTGTATCTAAATCAACTAAAGATAAGGAAAGCACCTGTCCCTGAGACCCATAAAACTTCTAATACTTAAGAGGGTAGAAGTCTTTTTTTCTTCTTTTTTTCATCATCACCATCACACATTTAAAGTTTTTGATCAACACAGAATTCTTCAATCGTCGATTTCACCATCACAACACCGTTTACTTTGGCCTTTTCTATCGAAATCTGCATCTAGCGAGCTACCAGATCCACTTCTGATACTTGATAGATGCTTATTTGATAGGAGTGGCTTACTTCCTAGTAAGTCTTCAACATCTACGTACGTATCTGTCCTCCTCCATCCATCATTGAGTGTCAACTTCATTTTCATCGAAAACATCTCGAGTTATCAATCGGATAAAAAATACTGAGTTCGGCTTCATTTCATCTTTAGATACCGACTCCAACCTGATATGTCCTTGCCAACGGATAACTTTATCGACTGTAAGTTCTAAACTCTACTTTATGGTGCTACGTCCCTCGCTACATGACTTGAAATTGATAAATTGATAGTTAGAAATATCTGGACAGTAAATTCTCTATCAAAGTCTATACTACGATTGAAGAATTGATTCATCATCTTCAAGCAACATTATATGTTGCATGGTAAGTAAAATTTCATATATTATTTCTATACCTTCCTATATCAAAATTAAAATTTGGTTTTATGAATGATAGAACCAAATGAACTACATAGGTATCCAATGCCGAGTTACTTTTCTTACCTAGAGAAACGCCATACCAATAGTCTGATGGTTTATACATGTTCGAAACTAAGCTAACATTCCTACTAGGAAACTATACGTGATGGACAACCTCAAGGATCATCAAAAGGACCGCGAAAAGGAGCCCACAGCCACCAAGACTGTAGCTAATCCAGATGTACTGTCTACCTTGTGTGAACAGAATGGCGTGACTAATCTTGGAAACTTAATGCTTCCTCCTGTCGATGTGACACATTTTCAAACCCCCACTCCAACCCTAGACCCAACAATGCCTGAGAGTCAACAGTATCCGAACATCCTGAGAGCTCCTGCCGATACCTCAATGACTCTTAGTGAAGTTACAAGCAACATTGCATCATCAGAAAGTCAAGAGATGCCCTATGGCGACGACTATTTCACTGATCTTCTAAACTCTTGTCAGCCTGTGATGGAAAATCCTCAAATAAACACATCTGTAAGTCAAAGTGTTACCCTGTGGAAATGTGGGACCAACTAATAATATCTTGTATAGTCAAACATGCAGTCATCTCAGCCAGCTCTTTCCTTTCCGGTTAACTCGACGCCTCCGACTTCCTCTACTACCTTCAAAGATGTGGCGTCACCAAGTCCCCGTGATCGTAGGGCTATGACCACTATCGTGCCTGCTGAAGCTGTTGAGTCCGAATCTACGGCAACTACCGCTCACAAAGATAGAGATGATTCTGATATCTATCCCGATTTGAGCGTGTTCCAAGAATTGGAAAGAAACCTAGCTGTCAAAAGCTTGCTTGTAGAGTCTGCAGCTACTCCCAAAACGGCTAAGTTTGCTCAGCCCACATCTGGTAGTGAAAGTCTCATAGCGGAAGATTCTACGACTACCTATAAAAATCTCTTAGACATTCTACCTCTTGATGAAAAACTTCTCTCCTTACAGCTTCCTTTTATCTCCAACTCTCGCAAGCTGAGAAACATCATTCAAGCAAAAGAATTCCATGAAATTGCCGTTATTTTCATTTGCTGGCACTCGGAGACAAAGGTATATTTCTTCATCGACTCGTTACTTGAGACTTTCAACGCTACCAAGTTTCTGGCTAGCTTTCCCGAGTTCAACCCGATTCCTCATTCTGCTCACAAAAAGACGAGATTCGGCTTGGCGGGTTATTTCAAGATGCATCATTGCCAAGGTGGTCGCCATCCTCGCGCACTCTCTATTTCACAGATGCTCAACGGGGATGTTGAAGGCCCCCTTCCCTTGGATGAAGAAGTATCCCAAGATGCCGTGCTTGCTGTTTCGGTATCTGGAAGCTCAGGTCTTGCTGGCGCAATTGAGTTCATATCTTCCCCCACAGCTACCCAAACATTAGCTTCCGATTCTGAGTGTCGTTACACTTATAATCGCACTACTAGCAACTCATCGGAGTCCATTCGTACCACAAGCCACAAAGATCTAGCACAGATGCAAAATTCCGTTATCTCAGTAGCCGACGAGACAGAGGATTATGGTGTGACAACGGAGTTTTTGGGCAAAGATAGAGATGTGCAGCAATCTCGTGTCGAGGAGGAGCAATCAAATTTGATTCAAGATCCTCACGATCTAATGATCATCGACGACACTCCTGTAAGTCTTCATCTACTAATTTATTCCATCCATCAACCATCCTTTAGCACTTATACTAACCAAGAGTCTGCCATAAAATAGAGCCCATCTGTTTCTGGCCAGACGCCACCGGCACTTCCCCAGCCTCGCGCCATTCTTCGGTTTCGGTCCATTAACGCTGAACAGTCGGGATCGGGAAGCACTTCACGCCCTAAGGTCAAGCGTTCTCATGTGGGGTCTTACGACAAAGACGGCCCTTCGCCGGCTCACAAGAGAGTCAAAGCCTCTGGTCGAGATCAACCTGAGCCTGCTAGCGAGTCAGAGAATTTAGATGCAAACGCCATTGATAAGGCTACCGATTCTGATTCCGATACAGTGATTGAGATTTCTCCGCCGCCCCCTAGCCTCACTCGATCCAATTCACCTATAGCTGAGCGTTCTGATGCACAAGTTTTAGCATCTGAACGCTATCGTCCCCGTCGTAGCCTGTACCTAGAGACAGAGGAAGAAACCGAGGAAGAGGCAGAGCCTGTTGGCAGAATGTCGATAAAAGCCGCTAGGGAAGCTGAAAAAGTGGCTATCAAGCTGGAAGATTCCGACGCCGAAGACGTTGAAATAGACCAAATGGTCGTAACAGCTACACCGACCAGAACTAAGAAGCCAAAAAACATGACTCAGGCTCAGGTTGAAGCAGCCGAGCGTGCCTTACGGGA
Source organism: Davidsoniella virescens (assembly GCA_001513805.1). Lineage (NCBI taxonomy): Eukaryota > Fungi > Ascomycota > Sordariomycetes > Microascales > Ceratocystidaceae > Davidsoniella > Davidsoniella virescens. The sequence goes on from LJZU01000148.1 coordinate 119,027, forward strand.
ACTTATCATGCGAAATGATGAACAGGTCACGCCCTACATGTGGCCAGCTTCTACCGTAACCCCGAAGCCATTGCGTGAGTCCATGTCGCGTGGGGTCAAGCGCTCTTTCGGATCTAGAAATCAAGAGTCTGATGATGAGAACGATGGAGGTTCCCTTTGGTCGCCCATCAGCCAAGATGATGACTTCTCTTGGGTCTTACAACTGATCTTAGATCAACCTATGAATGTCGATCAAAACATTAATGGTGATGCTGAGTCTTCCGTGTTGCCTACCTCCTCTGGTGGTGCTAACGAGGGTACTGTCGAAAGCCTTCTTGCTCTTACACCTCCCAGCGACGGTGGGTTACGAACTGCTGGACCTCGTTGCAAGGCATCATCCTTAAACCGCGCTTCCTGGATCTGGGAGCAAGACCGACATAGATCCGTAGGGTTGAAAGCGCTTCGTGTCCCAACCTTGACCGACTCGGGCACGCTGGGCCTGAAGGGAAAGAGAAGAATTGTCAAGCGATCTGTCTTGAAGTGGCTTGATGGAAAGATTCTGGGTCCCACTACGTATAAGTTCTCGGCCAAAGCCAAAGTCAAATTTGTTCAACAAGTCAGACGGGCGAACTTGTACGAGGAGATTACTCCAGAGTCATATTTGGACACACCCCTCGAATTTTCTTTTCACTGTCGGTTGATCGGCTTCCCCAATACAAACAAACGTTTCGAATTGACGAAGCTTGCGGAAAAACAGCGAGTAATGGATGATGCCGCTATCCGTGATGCTAGCACTTGGGAAACTGGTATGGGTGGAGCGAAGTGGCCATACCTTGTGCCCCGCGACCATCCGATTTGGGGCGAAGGTGGACCTCTTGAGAAGGTAGCAGCTACCGATGCTCGTAGTAGAATTGCCAACACCAGGCAACAGGCAACCCACCGAAGAAAATACGATGGAGAGTCATTTGGTTATCGTGTTGGTAGCATAACTGGCCATCATGGGTTTGTTCCTGGCCAGTGGTTCATGGGTCGTGGTGAAGCTTGCCTTCGAGGTGTTCACTCACATACCATCAACGGTGTGTCTGGCGACGACGTGGTCGGTGCTTTTTCCATCTGGGTTGGTGGAGATAATCTTGCTGACAAGGATATGGGCGAGGTTCTCGTGTACTCATTGACCGGTGCGTCGGAATGCACTGGGTCATGGTATGATGGCAAATCAGACATCTGGAAAGGTGTTCACTACCTCGATGGCAAAGAGGCGATGCCGAACAATGTACGAGAACCACGTTGGTTGCGCAAAGATGAGGTAATGGCTGACGGTGAAGTCACCCCCCCAGTTGATGCTATCAATGGGCTATCACATCGCTTTTCCTGGGCCATCAAAAGACCTACTGGCTCGGGCTGGATAAAAAACCCGGAGTGGTGTGCTGAACTTGATAAAGAGTCTGTCAGTTTCATGGCAGAAAACACAGACCGCGCAGTCGATCCTCGGTCTATATACCCGTTCTTTATGAATCGGGCCACTCACATGGACTGCTTCAAATTGAAGCGCGCCTTCGGTCTTGAATGTCTCGAAAAGGACCTAACCGCTGCAGAGGAGAATCTTCGTTTGGCGACTGTTAATCATGGACCAAATCCTACTTACAACGATGCCCAGTCTTTGCCATCAAGCACCATGAGCCGAGACGCTGCTGCTCGGGATGTAGAGAGGATTCGGAAACGTATTGCAGAATACAGGAGAAAGTATGGAGGCAATGTCAAAGAGAGTAAATTTGATTGGACCGGTTTGCCATACGGTGCGGCAGGTGTCTTCTCACAGGAAGACCTTCAGAAGAAGCGGGCGGCCCATCAAAAGGCCATGAGCGATTGGGCCGCGGAGCTTCTCAAGATTGGAAAGTCCCCGCCTAAAACAAGACGCCGCCAAATGGCAGCCCACGATCGTGGCGCCAACAACAGCCAAGCCCTGCAGATGCTGATGTCACAAATCCGAAGAAGCCCGATCCGGGTTGTCCGAGCTGCCGGAGGATGTCACAATGTCAAGTTCCGCCCCTTTTGTGGAAGCCGGTACGATGGCCTCTACACAGTTCAGAAGACTATTCTCTCTTACAACGAAATCGGGTGCATCATCCCTCGTTTCGTTCTAAAGCGGCTCCCAGAACAGATCCCACTTTTCGTCATTTGTGCCTACGTACCGAATGTGGCTCAAATCTAGGAATACTTTGAGTCTCATAAAGGCTATGGTCCGCAACGTTCCAAGCAGCTAATCTCGAAAGATGTCATTTTCTGGAACATACGAGAAAAGCCAGCGCAGCATGTTGTGACGGAGTCATTCAAGGGACCAGAATGGTTTGAGCAAGCCTGCAAGAAACGCGTTGCCGCAGGTAAAAGCGCCAAACCGATAACGATAGACAGAACTGAAGTTTTGGAACTTTCCAATGATAGTGATTCGGAAGAGAGTGAAATCAACGAAGAGAGTGAGGAAAGTGAAGGAGGTGATGGAAAAGAAGAATGTGAACAGGGAGGAGATGATATGGAGGAAAAAGGTGAAGAAAACGAGAAAGCTATCAAAAATGGCGATCTGGAGGAGGAAAATTAAGTTAATTATTGTTGCGTAGTCATGGAAGGGCGGCTATGGATGGTTAAAGGCAGTTTAAGTTGTTTGTTTGCCTAGTATTTTGTTTTCCCTTTGTCTAGTTAGTTCGTTTTATTCTGAGCTCAATTTTTATTCTTAGGGAAAAACATGGAATTACAGCTGCTCTATTGGGTATTTACAGTCTATTAGGCCTCAGTGCCACAGTAGCCTAAAAACATAACTTATGACTACCATATTATATATCGTGATATCTTTCGCCATACTAGCAGAGCTATTATAGCTTACTAGAGCCCCAAATCTTAATACTAAATGTATGATATCAAGTAGTGTGTGTGTCTAGTCAAGCCCGGTGTACCTAGTCAAAGGTCGTACAGATCTTCATAAGCATGAAGTTCGTCATATTTGAATCTGCTTCCGGGGTGATCTTGGCGTATGCGGCGACCTCCCGGCAGGCCGCTAATTCTCTCTCTGAGAGTCCCTTCTTCCTGGGTCAGAGGATATAGACCACGAGCGCGTAGCTCTGGAATTAGCATATCAACTATATCTTCGAAACTGCCTGGGGTCACGACCGCGCCTAGATTGAAGCCATCGACATCAGCTACACGCACCCATTCTTCCAAAGTGTCTGCAATACGCCGGGGTGAACCGACAGCCACAGGCCCATTACCACCAACGGCCATCAGTTTGCCGAGATTTCGCGGAGACCATTTCGGAACGTAGGGACCGGTATAGCGCAAGTTGTTGACAACGGAGTGAACCCGGCCAGCGACAGACACGTGTTCGGGGCGGATCTCATCGTCGAGATCGAAGGTGGCGAGATCGATGTCAGCGTTACCACTATAAAAGACAAGGCCAGCCTCGATGCTGGCAAACGACATGGCACGGGCAAATTTGGCTTGGGCTTCGGCATCCGTGTGGCCGATTATGGGTGTTAACACGGCAAACACTTTGATGCTCCGCGGATCACGACCATGCCGTGCCGCCGATTCTCGTAGGGTTTTGATTTGTGGTGCGAGAATATCAGGTGAAAGCCCCGAAATAAGCACGGCTTCGGCGTGTTTGGCTGCAAACTCAACACCGGCCCTTGAAGTACGCAGAGTTAGGGTTAGCCAATAAGGTTTCCACTCATGTTTTTGCCGACTGAGAGTTAAAGCAACGGGGACTCACGCTGATGTTCCGGCCTGTACAAGAAATGGAGTTCGTTGTGGTGACGGATCGAGAATGTGGGGTGCGTCCATCTTGAAATTCTCTGACTCGTGCTTGATCCAGCGTATCCGGGCTGGATCGGAGTAGATCTCGTTCTCTACGTCCTCGTTCAAGGCGTCGTCGGCCCAAGAGCCCTCCCATAGCCTGCATGATAACGCTGGCATGTCAGTTATGTGGGTACATAGCAGAGTAACCCCGTTGGAAGTACCATACCCGATGCCAGAGATGGAGAGGGCGGGATGGCTCACTCGTACTCACTTGTACAGTAGCGTGAGATATTCATCGGCTATCTCGTAGCGTTTATCGTGCTCGACCAACGGCAGGCCGATAGATTTGGCGGCAGATTGCTTGAATGAAGTGACAATATTCCAGCCAAATCGGCCCTTGGTCAAGTGATCGAGGGTCGAGAATCGCCTAGCCACTACAAATGGCGCTTCGTAGCTCGTGCTGGTCGTGATTATGAAGCCGAGATTTTTTGTCACGGCAGCCATGGCGCTGATAGGCTACTAGAACGGAAACGCAGCACATGCTCACCGGTCAGCTGCGTAAGAATAGCGGGATACAATATACAGAACTATATCTGTATATATATATATATATATATATATATATATATGTACATATATGAATCAAGGATAGGGGAGCTTACAACTGCCGGGTCACCCATAGGAAACTGACAGGCTGTGCGGATGGTTGGCTCTGCGCTGCCCTTATAGGTATCAAACTGGCCAAAGGTATCGGCTAAGAACAACGATGTGATATTGCCGCGCTCCAGTAGGCATGCTAGATTTGTCCAGTAGTCTAGATCTCGACGCTTGGAGGCGCCGCGGTCCTCAGGACGACGCCATTGGCCAAAGCTGATGTGAGAGGGAGTGAACATGTCGAAAGCATTGATGATTATACGGCGTCTCTCCGGCGGCGGCGTGAAGTGTACAGACATGGTGGACTGGATTGGGGTCTAGTGAAGGCGGCTATCCTTGGGAGTTGAACGGCAAAAGGGGGAGGAGAAATGATATATGATAGTAGCAAGTCAAGTCGTGATGATAAGTTAAAGTCTAACGTCTATGAGGTAGAAAAAGATATATCATCTTTAGACCAAGAACAATGTATATATTGTGATACGAATCTACATACGAAGCTTTCTAGTCAAATAAATCTATAATAAAACCGAGACCAGCAGATACGTGGATTTTTTATCTGCCCGAAGATCCGGGCCTTGTACCAAACCAGATCTGTGCCCAAATATATCGTAAAGTCGACATCGCGCGCATGTCTGGCGTGCAAAGCAGCTCACGTGTTTATGCGGCGCTTAGAAAGCCCTTCAAACGTGCTGGTGGCATACTCGTGGACAGCTCATCCCAAAGCCTCAGGCAAATATCATGGTATTATATAGCGACTACTAATATAGACATGGTTTTGGAGAACAGCGGAAGACTTTGGCTTCATTAGTCCTCCCGCAGCATGTCGGGCGTTTATAAAGAGGAATCTCTTAGGGAGAACAGCTTGGCTCTGGGGCCAATTATGCAAGGCGGATGGTGTTTGCGCTGGCGCTATTACGGTAAGAAGTTGCGTGCTCAGCCTGTATCCCTTAAGAGCCAGGTACAATCCTAATTTGTGAACATAATATAGCACTAGATCGCTTGCAGATTTGTTCATTGTTGGCAGATGACATCAGATTCCGTACTTCTCGTTTTCCCAGTCTTCGCCCCATAAAGATGTAAATTGATCCTAAAGCTTATTTAGTCTTGGGCGGGGAAACGTTCGAATTGAAGCCCAATGTCCAAGTCAAGGTTCATAATATTACCACAACATCTTTGATTAGGGTTAGTGTAAGACGTCAATCATCGTGACAATGGTATGGAAGCCTAAAGTCGTGATGTTGATATTTGCGAAATAGTAGATAAGATAGGAGCTGCACTGATAGATGTAGTTTCCCGAAATGAGCAGGCGTGACTTCCCTTTTCAAATTCTTAAATGCTACATAGGCTTTGTGTAAATAGGAAAACCAAAACAAACACCAAGCTTCGTTTTGATTGTTTCGAATCTTCATCAACGCAACCAGGAACTGTCAAGCTTTTTTTTGCAATACGAATTATTTTATCTTATCCTGTTTATGCAACCTCGGATTCATCATAACTTGTATTTCTTGGCCTAACAAATCCATCGAATATTTATTTACTCAATATCTCCATCATGAGCTGGTTCGTCAACAAAGTTCTGAAGCGACAGTCTCGCAATTGGCTTTACGTGGCACTTTATCACAACGCAGGCATCGATGAATCTACGATGCCCTCTATGTAAGAGATCTAGGCTCAGTCTTTAACTTCGTTCGAATTGCTTAGGGTTACTAACAATTTTCTGCGTCTCTTGTAGCTTCCACTAGGCGTTGATGATTGCTGACACCAAGGATCTTAGCTCTGCTATCAAGCTCCATGCCAGGGCCCCCGATGCCCAGTCTACTGAATGGCGATTTGAAACCAAGGAGATTCCATCTTCAACATTTGATTTGAATCTTGTCATGCGTGTAGCCATAGCCGAGATCACCGATCTTCCGCATCTCAAAGCTGTCATCCAGTCAATCCCAGTGGGATCGGCTGCGGACTAGAGTTCTGCATCCTGGATGGCCGACACACTGCATGCACTAAACCGGGGCATGACGGGAATCCGTGCCTTCCGCCATCGCACCAAGCCGTGGTACCAGATCAAGGAGTTCATTATCAACGAGGGTACGACTCTTGTGGAATCGCACGATTTCGAACGTGCCCAGGAAACACGCAGTGATGCGCCTGTAGTTGATCTCATCGTCAACCATGAAAGCGAGCGGAAGAAACGTAAAGAGGCTCAGGCCTTGCGGAGAAAGTCCACCTTTGAGAATTTGCGTGGCAGAAGAAACAAATCGACACCATCGCCGGAAATTTTCCAGTCGTCCACTGATCTGGCACCAGCCACGACATCACCTGTTGTGCTCTAGAGCGGAATTGCTTCTCGGGTTATGACTCCCACGGTGACTATGTCTGCCAATAACACGGTGGCTCTCCAGACATTTTGCCCGCATTTCCCGCCGTAGAGTTGGAGTCACAGGAAATGACGTGTACTATGCTTACATGCGTCTAGATTACATATATCCATATTCATGTCTTCATGTGGCAGATACAATATCCTGTATTTAATCTCCCAACGGAACTTTACTCTCCTTTCGAATCCTTAAAGCTTATCGACTTACACCATCACCACTGTCATCGCCATCACTGTTATCCTCCACTATACTTTGATCTAACCAACCACTATGCCTACTGTGACCGGAAGCTGTGCTTGTGGGTTCGTCAAGCTGGTCTTACGAATTAATCTCCCACCACCGCCACCTGATGCTCCTATTCAGGCTTCACGACTCGAGATATACCGTTGCAATTGCACGCGCTGCCACAAGTTTGGGTTCTTTCATATCCGCCCTGCGAACCCATTGACTGACTTCTTTCTTCTCTCGCCAACCGATCCGTTGACGGAGCTGGCCGACTTCCAACCCCGCAAACACTGGCTGTTTTGCAAAACATGTGGCGCGCGGCCTTTCAACTTTGACGGTGAGGGTGAACTTGCCAAGGTGGATTTTAGTGGCATGGGAGATAATGTCAAGCATCTCGGAGTTCAGACGGTATGGAAGGTGAAGGAATGCAAGTACCTTAGCGTCAACGCAAACATCATCGACGCAAAGCAGGATGGCTTTGACCTACGGGAATGGAGCGAAAATAAATGGATCCGCTATGTTTATGCGCTTTCTGATGATATGGGTCGTCATGATAAGCCAGGAGAGGGTGGAGAGTATTGAGAGTAAGGATCCGCTTTACCAACATCACTATCATTAGTTGTATATTCTTAGTTGTAGGTTCGACAGGCAAATCCAGTTCTACGATCATCCATTGTATGCATCTGCTGCTTGGTTAAATCCTCTGCTTAATCCAATAAGTCCGAATCTTTAAGGGATTCCTATCTTTAACCCCATGTATATTGTTATCTTCCGGTGGGAAGTTATGACTCCTGCTGAGAATTTGGTCTACCAAGTATGCCACGGTTAACCCATTTTGGAATGGGATCTGCAATCACTCACAATGCAATGGAATAATACTAGTAATGGAAGTCAGTCTGACAAACTTCATTCCATGCGTGGATAAGTACGGGTACGGCATAGACATTACAGCAAAGCTTGTCTTACTATTGCTGGCATTTCTGCTTATATCTGTAAGATCCTATCGAGGCATCTCGTAGGAAGTTTGCTGTTATCTTCCTACTCTAACCTCTGTTACTATTTGTATCCAAACGCCGCCATGACTACTATCACGACAGAAGACCCGTCGACGGATAAGTATCTTTACCCTTACTAGCGTCACACAGATTACTATATGTATCGAGAAACATACCACCAACACAAATCCCTACAGGCTACTATTTCACCAATGTATTACGTCATAATACCTACCCGCTTATCGACTCAGGAGCTCTTGAACGCGATCTCACTGGCCGCTGCGTCTTCATCAGCGGAGCCTCACGTGGAATCGGCATGGAGATAGTCCACTCATTTGCCCGTGCCGGTGCATCTGGTATTGCCTTTGGAGCACGAACAGACACCACCGACTTGATACGCTACTGCCTCAAGTGCCAGCACTAGAAAGAAAGGATGGAAACCGCCGATAGTGCTTTCGCTGATTGTCGATGTTACCGCCCCGGAAAGCGTGAGGCAGGCGGCAGAAGCTGTGAAAAAGGCGTCTCCTCGACTAGATGCTCTCGTTAACAATGCGGGCATAATGCCGCCGCGAGAACTCATAAAAGACGCAGATGTCGAAGCTTGGATGGAGACACTAGATGTCAACGTCAAAGGAACATTTCTAGGAATGCACTATTTCATCCCTTTACTCTTACAACAGTCTGTCCAACAACACGACGTCGATAATATGGAACTATAGCCGGTTGAGAAGAGTCAACGTACTGTGGTCAACATTAATCCTCTCGCTAGCCAGATGATCTCGCCGGGAGCCAGTGCTTACCAAGTAAGCAAACTAGCACAACTCCGATTGACCGAATTCATCGCAGCCGAATACGGTAGCTTCAAGATAATAGACGGAAAATAAGAGGAATACGGCCTTCTCGGCTTCGTAGTACATCCTGGAGGCGTGGCTACCGCCCTAGGCAAATCTCTACCCAAGGAAAGGCATGCCGAGTTGACGGAGACTCCACGGTTGTGTGCGGATGCCGTCGTGTTCTTGGTCGAGCGGAGGAGGGATTGGTTGTAGGGAAGATATATCATGGCTTAGTGGGATATGGAGGAGTTTTTGGCTCGTGAAGATGAGATTACGAAAGACGATAAGCTAAAGGTGCGCATACGACTATGATAGACATACGTGTATGGAAAGGGGTAGAGATACAGTGAAACGACAAATAACATAAATAGAATCATAATGCTAGACTAGACCTATCAAATCCACACTGTGAAAAACTTAAATCCTGAACATCTTATCTAATTCGCGGTATCTTTTTGACCGCGTGCTCAACTTCTTGTCCAACTTCTTCCCACATCCGTTTTCGTTCAACATCTTGAACTATGTCGAAACCCTGAGTATCTTTCTTTTTGAACTTGTTTTTAGCATCTTCATGCTCCCTTGCCTTCTCGCGCTTGAGAGCTTCACGCTCTTTGTGGGCTTCTTTACGCGCAGACTCCGGCAATAGACTCTCCCAATACTTGGTCTTGAGCCATAATATGCTCTGATCGTTAATGATCCAGTCCTCGTCGAACTCTGGAACTTTGTAGGCTTCGGTCTTCCCGGGCTTAGGCGTGGAGAACTTAGTCATCCAGGCATAGTATGGTAGATAGTCTGGCTTGATTTCGTGAAACTTGTCACTGTCGCCTTTGTATTCCAACAGCGATTTCTCCCATCGGCGTTGTTCTTCGAGAGGTGGTAGGTCTTGGGATCGTCCTGCTAGGAATCGTGCGGCACAGATGGCCTGGTACTCGAATACTCGAAGAGTGATTCCCGCTCGGGCTTGGCCAACAACAGTCAAGGTTGGATCGCCAAAACGGAAGATGTGTTGGTAAAAGCCTGACAGGCGGTTTGTCGGGGTCACGGCATCGGCCCAAGGCAAGAAGCCATAATCAAAGTTAAACCCAGTAGCACAGATGATGTGCTCAATATCGTTGTGTGTTGTTCCGTCGGAAAAGATGGCCGTTATACCAATAGAAGTAGGAATTAAACGAGTTGGAACCGGCTTGAGTTGAACACCGGGCAAGCGAAACACATTGGCAAGGAAGACCTTTGGCGTACGCTGTGTCACGAGGAGAGGCTGTAAAACGACGTCATGTAAGCTCTCGACAATGTCTGAAGCTGAGACGCCGCTGCCAATGACCAAAACCCTCTATAGTTGCTGTTAGAAGGGTTTGCCATAGGTTGAAGGAGCTATGATATAGCGTGTCTGTACTTCTACCTACCTTGTTTGTATAGTTGACGCTTCCACGCCACGCCTTGGAGTGGATGACTTTATCAGGATGGGCAGCGAGAACTTCGTCTAGGCCGTCAATATTGGGAATCTTAGCTTCTGTGTAGTGGCCCGAAGCGACGATCACGCCGTCAAAATCTTCCTGCCACCACAAATCTTTAACATTCCGATTTTCGCCTACCGCGATCCCTTCCTGGCGCAACGTCAATCTCCATTTCTTGTGCGACGGCACGTCATCTTTATCTGAGTGTCTGTTTTGAGTCGGTTCCGGGTCTGGCAGTCTCTCGATCTTCTCTACGTGGGTTCTAAATGATACCAGGTGTAGGAAGGGCTCAAACAGCTTCTCTAGATAGCTCTGGACTACAGCTCGAGGTCGCGTCTCGTTAAAGTGTCCAAATTTGCGTATAGAATCGGCACTGTTGACGACAGGGAGCGGTGTGTGTGTGAAGGCCATAGTCTGGGCACCACTGTTTGTGTCCAGGTCACCATACGAGGCGTTGCCAATATTGAGCCGCGGAGGCGCCGGCTCGGTGAGCACGGGACGGGATGGCGAGAGGCCATTGGGGACAACTAATGGGGCTAGTTCTGGTGCGTTTGGAAATAAGAATGGATCTGGCTTTGACTCGTATGCCCTATGCATGATGTTAAAATCAAGGTGATATGTAGAGTAATATATCATATAAATACTCACCAGATACCACCAACGTAGGCTTTGCGTTCGAAGACACGGATGGAGTCAAAAAAGTTTTCGTCATGAAGCGCGCGGGTCGCCGCATAGCCGCTAGCACCGGCACCGACGACGGCAATTCTAGGCATTACAACAGCAAAGGAAGTGACCGGTTGACTCTAGTGATAGTCCGGACAAGGCTGAGAACGGTTGGCTTTCTCCAAGCCAGTTAGAACAAAGCGACGGCATCGCGTGGCCTTTTTATCGACACGAGACGACACATGAGATACCACAGCCCACAATAGCTTGCCATCAAGCATCCATTATGGCGCCTTTACTAGCAGTTAGTTAGTTAGCTCGATGGCTTGTTTGGCTACTGACCATCATAACTTCATTGCTACGATGATGTCAACGATGACAAGGCTGATTTGGCACCACACTTTTGGCTGGATATGGGTAATTACGAGATTTATCGATGCATTCATTGGCTGACTGCATATGGTTGGCATCCAAAAAGGAAGTTGTCTCATCTACACGATGGTGTCAAATAGGTGTGAAATGACCAGCTCTATATTTTGTGTCTTATCTACACCAAAATCACCAAAACTAATGAAACAGAGCCATCAAACCCGCCATTTCGCCATTTCAAGGGCCTCTGGCAAAATCTAGAAATCGATCCTCCGCGCTAAATTCTGTATACTCAACCCTTAAAAGGTCGTAATCAGACAACTTTCCCGTCCGATGACGATTCCACCAAGCCATGGATGGCATGGATAGGCGATACGACGTCGCCAATCACGGCTCGGATTATGCGATCAGCTGCCACCAGACTGTGACTGAGCCATTCTGCTCGCCGGACCGTCTAATCAGCTGCCCCTCGGTTATATAGTTGTCTACAACGGATAAAGGAACCATTTGTTCTGTAGGTCCGTCAGGTCCAGCTCTGATACGTCGACTTTGGTTTTCACCGAGCGCCCGCTCTCATCCACCGTCTCCAAGAATCCCGTGCCCGTGTTGCCCTCAGCCAACTGGTGTGCTATCCACGTCCATCTCTCGGTGTTGCGCCGCATTAGGATCATCCGGATAGCCACTAGGAGTGTGGGTGCCACGATGAAGCTCAGCACTAGCTGCACAATCCACGTTGCATAGTAGCGTGGGCCGCCGCGGTTCCACATCTGGGGTCCGATGATGTTGGCTATACTATAGGCTGCCATGAACATCCCGTTGCGCACTAGCTTCTTGGTGTGTCCTGCACAGCTGCTACTAGTCCAGCTAAGCATGAAGACATATGTCAGACCAAACGTGTTGGCGGCTAGGAGCAGACAGGCCAGAAGCCCTAGCTTATGCTCCCAGGACACTGCCACCATGCCGATACAGCCAGCCACTGCTGGTATGCACCAAAATGCAGCCCAGTATGCTATGTAGCCGGGCCAGCGCCGCACTGCAAACGAGCCGGTAATGCAGCAGGCTATGGAGAAGCTTCCTGCAGCTACCCAGACTAGAGTGCTATCGGCATTGCTGATTCCAAGTGCAACGTAAAGCAACGAAAGCTGATAAGCCAAGTTGTTGGCCAACATTAACAGGAAGGTGGCTAGTGTGAACAACCAAGAGATAGGATCTCGTAGAGCTTCAGCAAGTTGCGACTTCTTGAAGTGCTTCTGCTCAATCGATGACCGTGTAACCGCGTGGACACGACGCACCGTCCAGACCTTTTCCTTGATCGTCAAGAACCGTGCCGATGCTGGATTACTAGGATACCATAAGCCGGTCACTACTGAAAGCACGAGCGACGCCCCGCCAGTGATAATCATGAAGTATTTCCATGGCGTAACCTTTCCATGTACATGGATGAGCCCGTATGATATCAGCCCTGATGGCACCGGTGCTCCCATACATGCCGCCCAAAACACAGGCTGAACGGCATGGAGTTCGTCCGGCGTGAAGAACATGGCCATAGTAATCTCCATGGCGGGCACAAGAGATGACTCAGAAGCACCCAAGAGAAAGCGCAGCGGAATCAAGCCGCCGTAAGATGTGGCAGCGCAGTGTAGAAATGAAAGGACGGCCCATATCAGGATCATGGTGGTCACGAACCACTTCACTGGCAGACGCTGGACTAGATAGTTTCCAGGGATCTGACCAACAGCATAGCCTGTCATTGAGTCTGTTAGCACAGGTTACTTCGTCTCTTGTACTGACTAGACATACTTACCAGTGTAAAAAATAGTGTTTAGGTTGTTGTACTCGTGCGTCGTCATGCCCGTCTCTTCCATTAGGCCAAGTAATGTTGATTGGCTTAGGTTTCCTTTATCAACCTATTAAATGACTATGTCAGCCGTCTTCATCAAACAAATATTTCTCATAGATGATCTCGATACTTACAAACAGCAGCAGATTAATCATCACCAGAATACTCATCAATCTAGTATACAATTTCCGATGCAATTTCTTAACTTCAATTTCTGTCGGCTCTGCCACTTCATCGCCATAGTTCAGCAACAGATTACGCGTCTCGTCACCAAATTTCGACACCAGAACCGATGAAGAATCACCGGCTGAGAGAGACTCAATGTCTTTCTTCTTGGCAATTCTTGCTGTTGTATCTGTGTTATTACTGGTTTTCAGGTCTTCACCATTGTCGTGCAAGACCGGGCCGGATGCAATCGACAAGTCCGTCTTGGCATCGGTGACTGATGCCGTCTTTTCCGTGACGCTCATGTTTTGTTTTAGGTCTATAGTGTTATCAAATATATGTATAAATCAGGCACATGTAACCCGAGGATTATCACAGAAAGGGTAAAGAGAACAAGAAGTCATGGGAAACGAACGTAGCAGACATTAGCTACTATTTCAACTTAGTTTTCATAGTAGTATCTCAAGCCCGGGCCGGAAAGCTTTGAACGTATTTCTTTTTTTACTATTTAGTATAACAATCGGTATTGCAGGCATCAACAAACGCCACCCGACAAACATGTCATCAAGCACGCCTTATCTATCATACAATAATCAATATCCTAGACTTGAGGAATCGCAGCATAAGAAAAACCCATGGATTTCATGGTTCAAGTACATATACAAGTCAAGCGCTTTGACGTCTGAGATAAAGGTTCTCTGTATATTTCTCGGTATCCTTCTCGGTAGACTTGACATCAACCGCTTTTCTTTCTTTTCTATCAATGCCAACCCTTCCAACTTCTTCTAGAATTGTATTTCTCGCCTTCTTGATCGAAAGGCTGTTATTTCCTAATATCTTCTTACATAATGAATGCTCATCCCCCACGACACGAAAATGATATCTAGAAGTGTGGTTGTATATACTGTTAGTAGTGGGGGTCAAATTGGCGGAGTAACTGCCGTGATGCTTTCAGTATATAATAGAGATCAAGGTACAACTATTAAATCGTTTACTAATATAATAAGTCAGGTAAATTGGAGTATCCGGATTCAGTGCGACGTGATATATCTGATCACGGGATTATCAAGTACTAAGAATTGGTCTTTCTGTTTTCACAGTATCCTACACGAATATTATATCACCAAGTTCCCATTTTTTCTTTCCAGTCGAAAGACAGGACTACATTTTCTAATACTTGATTGCAAGGCAATCTGTCGATAAATCATTACATTGAGCCATCATTTCTTTTTAAAATAACCCTACAAATATACCAACCAACTTTTGACCTAAGTTCCCACCTTTTTTTTATTATTGCACAAAATATGCCATTACCGTGTGTTTTTGCATCATTTTCAACTAAACCGATAAACGTACTAATACAGTTGAAATTAGGGGAAATTGGGTGGATAGAAAAGAACATAGACGCTTCACAGTATATTCCGTATCTAAAGTGTTAGTGAAGATACTTGTTCCAAAAGGGGAAATCAATCGACCTCTTTAATCACACCTTTCATCCTATATCAGAGTCTGTCAGTAACCCTAATGATTAACATCACATCAGTATCAAAAATATGCTGCCAAGTCTGTCATCAAGATTGTTTGATTGCACAGAATGGGAAGCGAAAACAGCACATACATATATATTGTACATTTATGAGTCTAGGTCTAGTATACAGTGGAAATATGTTTTCATATCTTACATTCTCTTCCTATCATTCGGAAGATCTTTTATTCTCTCCTTCTTCGTCCTTTTTCCCGGCCTTTTGCGGTCCAGAATCACCCTTCCCCGTCTCATCTGTGCAAGTGTCTGTCGATTCTTTAGCCTTAACATACTTTTCTGCTGACTGAGAATCTTCGTGGTCTTGTATGTCTTGTGTCTCTGAATCATTGTCAAACTTTCTTGCACCATGTCTTTGCGCGCCGTTTGACGACCATCTCGGCCCACGAACCCATTGGGTCCGTAGTTTGCGCATCTTCTTATTCTCACGGCGCTTTTGGATTTCCATTTCACGCAACTTCATCACCAACTCATCCTCGAGACGCTTCTTCTCCAGATCTACAATGTATGCCAGTCGCTCTTCTTCGCGCTTGCCCATGAGAGCCCGAGCGTGTACGCGTGCTGAGAAGTCACTTAGTGGGCCGGTGTATCGGTCGTCGCGGAGTTTGATGTCACGAGCTGTGTAAGCCGTGGCAAGGTTACGAAGCGAGGATAGGAGAGCGGCCGTAGTGAGTGTGTCCGCGTGTGTATTGACGCCGGGAGTCTCGACAGCTATGCCTAGTTGGTCTGGTGTGATGGTAAGGAACGGGTAGAGCGAGGTTGTCAGTCCCTGGACATGGATGAAGAGGTCGTATATTTCACGGGACTGGTTCAGAGTGCTAGTGCGTGATATGACGAAGGTATCCATGCGTGAATTTTGCTTGAGCTTCTTTTCTGCGGTTACCAGAGTGCCATCGGATTCCTTGCCCGAGGGTTTTGGTACGCAGGGATTGAGTGTCATAACAATAGAAACGATAGATGCGGAAGATATGTAGCCAAGTCGCGTCTGCGAGTTGACTTCTGACGCTATTTCAAGCTTTGGCTCATATTCTATTAAGCCATCTTGGCGGGTGCGGACGTGAATCAACGTCATACGATCACCTCCAAGGACTGCAACAGGAATAAGGAGACCGCCGCCAGGGAACCCAGGTGGAGCAAAGAAGGCTGTGCCACGGATGTAAGCTTCACGCAGCACGTCGACGGTAGGGATAGATGATAGCTGGGTGAAATGTGAAAAGAATATGCGACTTTCCATGATTTCTTGGTTGAGTAGGCGAATGTTTGGTATCTCCTTGTGTGACTGTAGGCCGAGAAGCCCAGCAAGAAAGTCTTTCACAGACATGGCGCGTGGAATAACCTCTACCGGTGGGTTCATTCGATCCATAGCAAAAAGTAATATCAAAGCCGCTACCGTGTCCTCTGAGCTACGCAAAGAGATGGAGCCCTGTGAGATGGCTTCATTCAGTGCCCGGATGACGGCTAGTTTAGTTTGCGGATCTGTAAGATATTGGGCGGCTACGTGTGCAAGTAATGGTTCTGGTGGAGCCAAAGTCTCGATGTGATCACGGCGCTTGCTTGCTTTGATGATATAGTTAAGCCAATCTTTGGTGAGGTGCTCGTGGAGCCGGGGACCGACGACGTCAAATCCTAGCCGAGCTCGCGCAAGTGCAAGAACATGGGATGTAGGTGGTTTATTGCCGCTAGCTAGGGAGAACTTTCGTGACGCAAGACGAATGGCATCACCAGTTGTTGCTGAGGGTGAAGATTCAAGTATGGCGCCCCATAATGGTCGTCCGTTACGGAACAGATCTGAGAGAGCTTTTTCTGTTCCCGAATGTTGTCGGAAAGCATTGCTGTATACATGTTGTTCGCCGTAGATATCCCATGTGTCTAGTCGGTAGATTGGAGGGTGAATGTCACCGTAGCGATAGTTTCCAGGAACGGTGAGTGAGCCCGTCCCTGGAGAGCTGTCTACGATTAAGATAAAGAACGGGTCACTCTCGGTGGAATCGAGAAATAGAGCCTGTGATGCTCGGTGAAGAGCAACCATTGACTCTGGACTGATACCGCCTCCCCAGACAGATGCTTGGTCTAGAATGAAGACGTTACGTAGAAGTCTATGGTTGATTTTGGAAACCTCCTTAGCGTATGATTTGACGTTCCAACCATTATCCTGGATGATAGTGTAGGCGCCCTTTAGTAGTGTTCGCAAGACCGCCATCTGATCAGCATAACGTTCATATATGGTAGTTGAGTCGTTAACAGATGAGCTAAGCTTCAAGTCGCCAGCCATGCTAGCAAAGGTACTAGCAAACTTGACCCGAAGAGAGCGAAAGTCTTTGTGGTATTGCATTTTAGCATATCCAGCTGATGAAATGCTGAGCTGGCGGACTGTTCTAATAAGAAGCTGTTGGAAGATGAGGAATGCGATCCATTCATCCTCCCCCGCAGCTAAAAGAACGTCCGCTATTGGTGAGCGCTTTGGAAACACGTCGAAGTTGTTAGGACCGGGCGATGATTCAAAGGACGTATAGCCGACCCAGAATCCCTGAGTGATTCCAAGGTGGAGGGCGGTGAAGCTCTTGCCCATACCATCGGGTCCTATTAATGTTGTACTTGGCGCGGCATATCGGGTAGGGTTCCTTCTATGGGCCATGAAACAGCTCATAAGCTCGGTCTCGACTTGGGCGCTTGGGAGTTCATTCCAGATGCTCGGCTTCTGTGGTAGATTGAAGGCATCATGCAGCGCAGATTCTAGCGCCTTATCAGATCCATCCTGAGAGTTCTCGCGCATCGCATCCGTAGCGGCTTCGGTCTGTACATTGTCCACATGTAATAGCTTCTCAACCACAGCGAAGGAGGTTGTTGGGTCTTTGCGGACGGGCCACACATCGAGCAGCAATCCGATTAGTACATTGTCGAATCCAGGTTTTGAATAGGCAATGGCACGCCAGTCACTCCAGCTAAACGTTGGGTTTTCGGCGCTGATGGCGGCGCCAATCTCATTGGCTGCGATGTCGAGGAACTGCCCACCATCGCGCCATGCGCTCTTGGATGCTGACGGGTAAGCTTGACAGAACGCCTGACGGTCATCGTCTGACCAATTCGTAGCACGCTGAGCGAATTCCTCGCTAGTGGTGCATGCACGCCACCATAGAGGGGCTGAAGGGGTTGTTGAGGCACTGTTTACAGAGAGAGCTATGTTAGTACAGCCGATCTCTTCGGACCATGAGGGCAGAGAGTACCAACAATCTTATTGAAGCAGGGTAAGACTTCTGGCTTCGCAGCGAGAGCTGTGAGCCTCTCGCGCAGGAAATGGGCCAAGCAGCATGTGATGCTGATGCTGACGATGGTGCTGTTTGTGTCACTGCCGATGTCGTGCGGCATGCCAGCTGAATGGGCCGTGCACACGAAGTCCGCAGCAATGGCCAGGCGGACATGATCTCCTTGAATAGACGGATAGGGTAGGCGTCTTCGGCCGAGAAAGTCTTCGGTGTATGTGAAGACAGCCGGCCAGATTGTTCAATGACGTCGATTTTTTGCTACGCCTTTGATTTCTTTGGCGGTTTCAATTTTGCAGTGCTTTTTTTGGTGAAGTTGGAAGTGGGCCCTTCAGTTTCACCGCTTTCCGTATCTGGAAACAGCCATGCTTCCTTCACATTGACGTATTGAATCTATGTCTAAGAATTTTTGCATCGATTACAAAAATATCATGAAAACAGATTGATACGACTAAATATAAGTGAGAAATCTCAGACTCAGTGCGAATGGAATGTATTATTTTCATTGATTATATAGTAGTTGCAGGAAGATGCTAAAAATCACAAAACATATATAGTGCCCACAAATAGACGAAGTTGATGTCCAGTCCAACAAAGATCAAAGCAGTCGAAAAAAACTTCCTAGCAAAAGAGATAGTTATACGAAAGAAAAATAAAGAAATATAATATAAAAAAAATAGCTTCGCCCTTCTATAAAACGCCAGACCACTGTGAAGCCCCGCCTGTCCGTGAAAACAGAAAATCAAAAGCTAAAAGTCGTCTAAGGTGTTCGTGTATCGTCAAGATCGTAAGAAGAAACGAGGTTGTCTGGTGGGATATCTATGGGTAAGATTTTTGTTGGGTCAAGAGCCAGATTTGAGGGTCGATAGAAAGAGCAGACGAGATATAAAGAGATAAAGAGAGTAGACAGTAGGAAAAGTGAAGAAGGCAGATAGTAGATAGTAGGAAATGTAACGACAGTAGACAATAGACAGTAGGAAATAACGAAAACAAATAGTAAAGAGCGACTTGGAAAAACAAATATAGCAAATAGCGAGTGTAAGTGCCGTAACGGCTTGAAAGGGGTATCAGGTAAAGACTGTGAAGCACTTTGATTCTGCACCAGAGAAAGCAAGAGTATGAAAATAGAAAAGATAGGAAGAAAAGCTACTAAGACTCGACAAAACGGTCACAGCAAGACAGTTGCCCTCATTCTGAGAGAATAACCAGATGGTTACTCCTCAGACTCAGCAACTAGCTCCTCCTGTCTGGCCAGTCTCTCCTCTAGCTTTTTCTTCTGCTCCATGGCCTTCTTAGCCTGCTTCTGGTCACGCTTTGCTTTAGCCGAGTTGGTCTTTTCACCTATCATGTAAGAGATGCCCCCGATACCCTTGAAGGTAGTTTTAATAGCCAGGCCAAAGTGCTTGAACATGGAGCCCCAGTGGCCTTTAGCCTGAGAGAGGTGCTCACGGGCCAGAGCAGCCCGCTTACGAGTGACGTACTCTTTCTCGGCACGCTCAGCACGCTTAAACTGCGAGGCTGCGGTGCGGCGAGTGGTCATCAACAGATTCTCGGTGCCAGAGGTGCCCGGGCGAGCTGGGGTCTCTTCGGAGCCAGAGCCACCGGAGTTGGCGCGAGCGCGAGAGGACTTCTTGTCCTTCTTAGACGAGTCAGCGGCGTTGCGAGCCATATTAAACAGAGGCATGTAGAAGAAAGGGTGAAGGGTAGAATTCGAGGAGAGCGGAGGGTAGAGCAGAGCAGAGGGCGTTGGGTTGGATTTGAAAACGAGTGACTGAGGCCGCAAAGACGTTTCTAACTGCGAATATACGCTATATCAGAAGATCGGTAAGAGATGAAAAGAAAAAGCAACAACAAGCAGCTGCGGCCACCTCGAGAGTCGGATCTTGACTTTATATCATCCCTTTCATGTCTACAAATACATCTAATCTCACCTATTCTCGGCGCCTGCCAGAAAGATAGTCTCGCGCATGATATGCTTGTCAATTAGTGTCCAAGCTTCTATATGGGATATAGCAGCCCATGATTGGTAGCCAAAATATCTATAATACTTGGAATATATATGCATCGCCGCATACAGCCAAATTCTATGTCATTTCGTCTTCAAGCCTTTCTGTTCCTTTCTAAGAATCCCTCTCTAGAATTTCATGCACTTGGTTCGAAAATGCTACTGTAAATCGCAAAACACTGCTTCTCACGTTCGTTTTTGTTCCATGCGAGACCGAGTTCAACCGTACTCTGCTCAACTAAGGCTCGCTACGCTTAGCGCCATACTGAACATGTTCACAACGGCGTTTCTTTCACCCATTCGTTCTCTCTTTGCCATCTAGTCTACCGGGTGGCCGATTCATGCGTGATGCCATTGGGGCACAACTAGAATGGATGACTTACATAGACCTACGCAGCATCTAGCATTCTACAGCAGTTTCGCGGTTAGCCCGCCTGGAGCCAGAGCTTTGACAGCATAAAGACGCAATTTAACCCAGTTCAAGGAGCCCTATGCAGTAACGACCAGGGGTTCTCAATGGAGGGGCAGCAAGCCTAAAGTAGCCGACAAGAACAAGCAATGGTCGGAGCTGCTCCCACCCCTCTTCTCCTTTCTTTTTAGAAAGCAAGCAAAGATAATTCTTCTTGTTCTCATGTAGTCGCGAAAGCCGGAAAATCCTATGAGCCTGAGGTTCCAGAACACAGGGAATCTTCCGAGGATCCATCTAAGCCTAGCCAATGGCCCGTCAAGAGCATGACGACGACAATGTGGACAGTGTTTGCTCTAAGATCAAATATATTTAGAAATTGGTCGATGCACTGGTAGTGACCCTAACACTTCGTAAACCCTGATACTGGACTACCTATTTCACAACTCTATAGTGGACTTCTTTCACATGTCAAAACAAGTCTTCTTATTCTTTCATGTTGCCCAACATCACAGGGAATACGACAAATAATTGTCAATCTGCAGCTAGATTCTACCCCAACAATATTCACTTGGTTAACTCTACTTATAGCTCTTCTATCCCGCATGATACCTGCAGCTAGATCTTGTTGGGAGCTGTGCATCATGGAGGCAGGTGTGGCGGGTTGACATGTGAGAGAGTAAGAAGACGAGAGAAGAGAGCTTGTTCACATGGTATTGCTTCTTTCATGGTGATATAACTCTCTCAAATTCAGAAATAGTTGTTGTGTAAGTCTAGATGTGTGTGTTATAATTGAATAAGTCTAGACGCGAATATAGTATGTAGTTGAAATAGAGTGCTTCCAGACTCTTCATCTCACCTGAGAACTTCGCATTATAGGTAATGGCTTGAGCTTATTATACGCGCAGATACATGCACCTTGCCGTTTTTCCACTGCCGTTAGAGAGTTTATTGATACAAGTGAAACTGTTTTACCTTCACATGTCAAAAGAAGCTATCGAAAAAAATATTCGAAAGCTCAACAAGTTTCTGCAGCCTATCTATGTAGCAAGGGACCGGGATTGAGTTCAAGGGAGTATCAAACATATCGAAGTATTTGACTGTTCCCCAGAAGGGGACTAGGTTGTATTTAATTGTTCACAGTGCAAATAATGACCAGGCGGAGTATTATACGTAAATAGTAACAGTATACTGCCCAAGGAACGATGTTTTGGATGTGCTTACAGAGAAACCTGATTTCTGGGACAGTTTTTCTGTAGGTCGGTCAGCGAACCTGTCTTGTTAGCATCTCTTAGTCCTGGTCTTATATCTCTCTTGATTTTTGGGTGGTCTCTCAAGGAGAATCAGCGCTCCTATTGTGCTGCAGATTTACGAGCGAAACGCGCGATTTTCCACACGAACCATTCCAGTGGCAACATTCAAGGTTTTTGCAGCAAAAAGGCACTGAACTAGGCCCTAAAAGGGACAAAATTCTTGGTTTATTCAGTGGCCAAGCTTGGTTACAGCGAGCGCGTGACCATAGTTTTTACTCATTTTTCTTACTTTCGTCCGTGGAAAATGACGTCGACAGTCAGGGCTAGCACGAGCTTTTTATTCTTTTTAATTTCCAATTTATTTTATTCGAGACAATGCGTGTGTGAAAATTCGATATGAAGAGTTTTGCTTGCTGTTAGATCTTTCAAAATGTTCTTGTCTTCTTTTCCTACAAACTCCAAATCACGTATCGTGATATTCTAACGAGCCGTCATAGTGCTAAAAGCTTTCAACCAGCGTCGCTCTATTGGCAGTGAATTCAACCTCACTTCGTCGGTGCCATCTGTTCCCCATTCGTGTACAGTATTGTGAATACTGTGCTCCAGTCTCTATTAGTCGACATCCTAGCTGAATACCACGCCAGATACATATAGGCGTACCCTCAACGACGACTCATCACTTATAACACAGTACAGTACACATCATAAGTGACTAATGGGCCTATTCTAGTCGTATCGTGACTGTCCCTGTAGCTTTAGAAATAGCTATATTCTTTTATTGATTTACAACTTATATGACCTTGGGCGATCAGCAACTTCAGACATATTAGATGTTGACTTGAGTAACAACAACCTGATTAGTAACAGCCTCATCAGCTCTACAAACTGGTAGTTACTCCAGTTCCATTAACGCACCTGCACCTACCGGATATATCTCAACGAACCAGCTAGTGCTATAAATCTTCGCTCTTTCTGTTCTTCTCTTTTCTCCTCTTTATTTTTCTTCCGTTTTTTCCCCATAAAACCGGAAAGAGTATCGTGATATTTAAGAGCAAGAGATTCAAGCCCTCCCAATCTTCACATTTCGCGATCTGACGAACTCTCTTCAACCATGAGTTCGTCTGCAATTCCCAATCCGGGAACTGCCCGCAACCGCAATCTGGCGACTGCCGTGTCGTCGCCGTTGCCAGAGACATCTCCATCAACTAGAGCTACCGCGTCTTCAGTAAAAGACGGCCTCATCATTGTGGATGACGACAAATCAGACTCTGATGAAGAATTTCTTAGCCAGCCCCAGAAGACATATGGCCGTACTCCAGATGGCACAGGTAAGTACAGTATCGTAGATAGACCTTGTTGTCTGCCATGCTAACGCTTCTGTCTATAGTATTCACGGTCCCAACTACCCACGATATGGTATCGCAGCTCCTCGACCCGCGCCAGCCAAAGAACCTCTCCGATATTGCCGTGCTTGCTATTCTACTGTTGCATATCCTGGCTGCTGTTTTTCTCCCCGTGTCCCTCAAGCGTCCTGTGTTTGCCCTAACATTTATCTTTTGGCGCGCTGCGTACAATGTGGGTATTGGAATCTTACTTACCATTCAGTCCCGCTATAGACGTTTGGTTACTCTCGCACGGCGCTGGAAGCTATTTGAGCCCCCGACTAGTGGGAACCAGCCTAGACCGTGGCTGTACAAGCTATTGAAGCAGGAACTTGAAGCTAAGATCCCCGAAGACTACAAGTTTGAGACGGCGCCTATCGAGTACAACACTTGGTTGGTCTTTAGACGGGTGGTTGATCTTATTCTCATGTGCGACTTTGCCTCTTACTGCCTATTTGCCATTGTGTCATCACGAAGCCCAGAGGGAGAATCTTCCCTCATGACTCAAGGCCGCTGGGGTTTTGGCATATTTCTTGTTGGCTTCAATCTTTGGGTCAAGCTCGATGCCCATCGCGTCGTCAAAGATTATGCTTGGTACTGGGGTGACTTCTTCTATCTGGTTGACCAAGAACTCACCTTTGACGGCGTTTTTGAGATGGCACCCCATCCGATGTATTCGGTAGGCTATGCTGGGTACTATGGTATCTCTATGATGGCCGCAAGCTACGACGTTCTCTTTATCTCTATCATAGCACATCTTGCTCAGATGGCCTTCTTGGTCATTGTAGAGAATCCTCATATCGAGAAGACGTATAACCCCCCACCGCCTCGTGTCAGATCGGCATCACGGCCCGGGGATCTATCCGATGCCGTGGGCTCTGAGATGAGGACCTCCAAGAAACCCGAGTCCATCCAACCGAGCCCAAGCGCGTCAATTCACGACTTGATCGGCTGGAAGAACTTCGACCTGTATCGCAGCACCGACTACATTGTGTTCTTGCTTAACTTCTACATGCTAGCGCTCACGCTTGCTACGCCATCGACGCCTATATACAAAGCCTTGTTCGTTGCCCATTCTCTCTTTTGGCGTGTATGGTATGTCGGTGGCCTTGGCATGATCCTGCATGCTCAATCACTGTACAAGTCTTGGACTCGCCACTTTGTCAAGTACGGCGAAGGCACTGACGAGGCCTGGCGCCAGTGGAAGTCACTGTCGCATATCAGCATGAACTTGTGCTATGGCTCCTTTATTGCCGCATGCTGGAAACTATATTCGCCGCCACAGGACTGGAACTATGGGTTTGTCATGCTCAAGCATGTCTTGGGCTGTGGCTTGATTTCCCTGCAGGCCTGGACTGCCTTCAGCATTTACGACTCATTGGGCGAGTTTGGATGGTTCTTTGGTGACTTTTTCTTCGATCACGAGGCCAAGTTGACATACAAATCTATCTACCGCTTCTTGAATAACCCTGAGCGTCTTCTGGGCACTGCTGGCCTATGGGGTGCCGCATTGATAACTTGGAGTCGGACCGTATTCATCATGGCACTGATTAGTCAAATGCTCACCGTCTCTATAATTGCTGGCGTTGAAAAGCCACACATGCAGAAGATCTATGGACGGAAATTGCGTCACGAAGCTGGCCTGACTAAATTTATCCGCAAGTCTCTTCCACTACCTGCACATGTGACATCGTTGCAACAAAGTATGGATAAAGCTGTCGACGATACAGCTAACTTTGTAGCCGAATTCCTAGCGGCTGCTCGGCCCAAGCTGGCTTCCGGTGTTCAGGACTTTGTTAAGGAATCATCGGCACTTTTCAACGCCTATCCTGCCCGACTTACAGTCACACGTCTTCCGCCAGACCTGGCTGGAGTTGACCCCAAGATGTATTCGCTTGACATCTCGGGCACATCTCATGACCCCAAGATTGCCTCGTCGAGTAGCGGCACTACATTGAGCTTCTCCTACGGCACTTCGATCAAGGTGTCGTGGAAGGCGCCTACTACACACAAGTCAAGCGACTGGATCGGACTATATCAGGTCACAGCCAACAAGTCACGCTCCGTCACTGAGGTGCCATCACAGGGGCGTTGGACGCCGACGACACCCGGCTTTTACGATGACGCGCTTTCTGACGGCTGCATCCTCGCCTCGGAAACCCCAGCAGCAGTGATTGATGCATCAATGGCTACGCAAGTCTCTGGCCAAGTCTTGTTCAGTGGTGATCGCCTGTTTTGGAAAGAAGGTGTTTACGAGTTCCGCTATCACCATGCCGGAAAGCATCACGTGTTAGCTATCTCCCATGCCTTCGAGATCGTAATTCCTCGTTTCGATTCAGATAGTCTTGACTTTGCTTTCGCCCTCAGCCCTACGCTTCCCGCCCCAGGCTCTCCCATCAGCCTCGACTTGTCTAACCCTGGAACTGCTGGCCTATCAATCTCTCTATACCACCGCGAGATAGCTACCGCCCTTTTACCTGTTATACAAGCCTGTCTTGACCTCGATCCAGACACTGCACCCGCCACTGTCACTGAGCCCTTTGGTGCACGTGTTTCCCGTGAAGCTAAATTTGCCAAGCGTGTTGTGTATGCCGTACAGCACATGTTTGGTGTGGAATTTGCACCTGCTGTAGTTCCTGCAGATGGAACTGTTGAAAAGTTGGCGTGGCGTGTGTGTATAGCTAAGCAGGTTTTAGCACCTTATAGCACATCATTGTCTAAGGGTACAACGACTCCTACAGAGTTCATCTAGAGAGTATAGGATAACTTCTTTGTTAGATACAAAAAAAAAACAGCTTGAAAGAATTTACAAATTTACAAACCTATGCATATTGATAGAATTGAGAGACCATCAAAAAGTGATGACACAGACAATAAGACCTGGTCCAAGCTGCTGAATAATCGTCATGAAGCTTCAACTATAATAAAGCAGTCCACATTACCAGCAAACGAGCACTTCAATTTAAATTAGACATCATTATTAGGTTAGTGTCAAGTTTACAATGGCTCTCTAAGACGGAAAATGCCCGCATTTTGGACCTTCAAAGACTTGATCAAATCTCGTGATGATCAGCATTTCCTCGTTTTGACCGTTGACCGTTGGGCTTCATTTTTCAACCCGGACACCATTTCCTTTGCCAGATTTTTGAAAAGTAGCAGTTGGAAACCTACAGACGTCAGTTCTACAAGAATATTTCTATTAACGGGCAGATTTTCACTATGATGGAATTTAGTAACTTTGAATTTGATCGTCTTCCAGTTAGACCTCTGGACACCCATCCGTTAGAAACAGAGCTTGGTCACGCTCCCACTAAGCCAGAAGATAGAAAGGAGACTGAAATCCGTGATTGCAATGTCTGGGAAGAATTATATCATCGACTCATAGAAAACAGCCAACGGAAACTATCCCGACCTACGGACTTTTGGAACGCATTTGAAGGCGTCGCATCAAAGCTAGCACGAAGATGGAATATTTCTTTTGCATCTAGCATCTCCTTGACATCTCGACTGCGTTCTAAGAAGTTTAGCTTTTAAGGTAGAGTCTGACTCTCAAAAAGACGAATCAGCCCCATCATGGTCCTAGACACATCATGTCTAAGCCACATACACACGTCCTTGGAACTTTTTAGAGGGAAGAGTTAAACCTTTACTTCAAAGAAACATCGTGAAGAATCTTTTGCACAGCAAGTCCAATCCGATCCGAGACGCTCTGATTTTGACAAGTACTGTTGAACAATTCTGTGCTGGGAAAATCATAACGGCGAGATTCAGTTCACCAACCATCTTGATTGTAAGATGTTCAGTAACAGAAACACTATTTCTACATTGCAAGAAGGAGAATATTTACTGTTATTTTTGGGGCCTCTGTACTACTTAGTCTTGAACAAGCCTTCAAATGCACTTGGGATTCCAATGTACACTAAAGTAGGGGTACCTAAGGTATTAGGATCCTTCTTTGGGGACTTCCATGAAGAATTCCAAGTTCAAACATGCATCATAGTATAGAATACCATCAAATATCAGTTTCACAAATATTCAACCAAATCTTGTGACTAGATCTTCCGACTCAAATGATTGCCTCACTATGAGAAAACACGGGTATATCGTATCTCTTGTCTAGTAATGATCATGTCTATCTATATATAATACTTATACTCAAACCACAGCCCAAGACGATACATTCTATCTTATGCCTTTGAGAAACTTACTCTATTCTACTCTGATTTAATGATGCCATAACATCATGTGTTTCCAAATGCCAATATCAAGACCATAGTATCCACTAGCCACTACCGGACTTGTTCTTGTTCATGCTATCCTCGCCGTCACGTCCACTAGCCAAAGATGGTCCTTCTTTCGACATTGCAAGTACGCTAGGATTCTCTTTTTCATTTCCCTTGGCTTGTTGTGATTTATGGCTAGTAGTAGCTGCTCTTGGTAAAACAACACTTGCTTTCGCAGCAACATTTGTGTTCTTGTGAGCCATGGTTTTTGACTCGGCATTACCGATATTCTGACTTTCCGAATTCGCTCTAGTCTTCGTGGAGCGTTTACCAGCAATCGCTTCTGTCCATGTCCAGCCACCCGGACTGTTGTTGATCTTAACATCAATGTCCGACGTCTTTTGGGCATCAAGCAATGCTTCGGTACGCTGATTTGGTATCTCCAGAGTCGATGATGCCCCTAAACCAGGACCGGCTGTGGTAGCGGTGGCTGTGGTAGCGGTGGCTGTACTACTAGCAGTGGGTAATCCCGGAGATGAGGGAGGCAGAGGACTCAATGGACCTGCGTCGCTGTCTGGCTCACTATCATGCCAGTCACGATCACTCCAGGTCATAGAGTCATGGCGCTCCCAATCGCCAGATTCGCGGCCGCCTGAGGTGATGGGAGATACTATTGAGCCCGATGGTGACGGGGGCTCATGACGACCAGAGCGACTAACCCTATACGGTTGCAGTAGATCCGGCACGGAGTCTGATACTTCTGCAGCTTCTGAGTCTGTACGCTTGATACCAAAAGACCTTGCAGTAATGGAAAGGCTTGGCTGATTAGCATCATGGCCATCTCGAGTCGTCCGTTTGGCATTGTTGATCTCCTGGTTAGTCTCATCACCATGCTGACTTGGAGGCATATTCGGATCGAGGGCTCGCTCCCGGGAATGGTCGTCGTCGACGCTAAACCGCGTACAGGCAGCATCACTGAAGTGGGATTCTACAACATGATGTACAACTGGCCAGCCATATGCGTTAGGAAACATGCGACGAACAATGATGTTGTTGTGGGCATCTGGTTCGAGCTTGACGAGAACTTTACGCCATGAGAGGCCACGATGATACGCTCGCGCAATCTTTTCCTCGACGCGCATATTGGCTACATCGTACTCGGTGGCTTCCTTGACATACTCTGGCTCTTTGCCGGCCTTCTTCAGTGCTACTTCGACCTTTTGTTTTTCCTTTTCTGTGGCTGGCGCAGAGGCAACGGTGTAATCTGAGGCACCTGTGCCGACATGCGGTGGCATATTAGGCGAAGTTGGTGAGACGTTGGTGCTGTTTGAGCGTTTGATGCTATTATTGGAGGAGAGACGCGGAAGTGTCATGCGCTTTGGTAGGTGCTTTTTCATGGGCGGCGGTGGGATATCCTGTGGATGATAGACCCGATCATGGAATATGGTGCGCGCACGCTTACCCGGATCGATCAGATATGGAACATCGGGGATCTTGGGGTTGATTATATCATGGGCTGACTCGAAGAAAGTCGTGCGAGGAGGAGCTAGTGTGTCGTTGCCCTCTTCAAACTCGGCACCAGTGGTAACACGAGACTTTTGCGGAGTCAGGGGTGCTTCTTTCACGGCAGGAGACAAGGCTGGCATAGGCGGAGGAGTCGAATCAGGAACAGCAGCAGCATCGGCCAGCGAAAGCGTCTGACTTCGGGCAATGATTCGCTTCTGCTTGTTTGATGGCCCGGGTTGCTTTGGTACTTCGTTGCTGCGGAATAGTGCAAACAGGCCTGAAAGCGGACTAGACAAGCCGGCTGTCGCAACAGAGGCTGCAGGTCCTACTGAAGTCTCAGACTGGTTCGATGCAGGAACCACAGAGCGCATGCTCTGGCGGTCATCCTCGAGCATAGCCTCACTAGAAGGCTGCGGTACCTCATGCTGGTTTTCTTGACTACCTAGCAGCGGCGTCGTCGGTGCCTGCCGAGCTGATGCCTCAGTGTCGGCCGCTTCGACAGTTTGCTCCTTGTCCTCGTCTTCAAGAAGCAGTGGAACCGGGCGTTGGTTACGGTTAGCGCCAGTCAGCTCAGCCCAACCAGCAGCAACCATAGTCTCGACTAGACCAGCATCACGGCGCGCCTTTTCAACGCGGCCAAGACCCTGCCAGTCGAGGAACAGTAGGCAACTCGTGCGCAACGGTACGATGCCGTCATTAACCACGTTGGAATATACAGTCCTGTTGCGAAATTTTCGAAGTGCCGTATGGGCTGGCCCGGTAGGCAAGATCCGAAGAAGCGGCTTGGACTCGGGCTGGCTTTCACCGAGCACCTTTTTGTGTGCCGATTCTCCAAGATTGCCGACAATGGCACTCCAACTACTGCGAGCCAAGGTCGGCGGACGCCACGTGAGGCCAAGGTCTTGGCCAGTGCGGCCAACAAGGCCAAAATCGAGGGCAAACTTGACGTACATTGGGTTTTCATTGCTAAGGCCTAAGAACGGAGTTGCCAAGGCCACAAAGTTTATAGGCTTGATGAAGTCGAAGAACTGCGGTGAATGCTTATGGATATATGCCACGGCGTAAGTCTGGATAAGGCCACCGAGTGAGTGACCTAACAGACTGATACTAGTGATTTGGTACGGCAAGTTGAGCTCCGGCATGATATCGCGTATATCGGCACTGTGGCCGTGCTTGTGGCTAGCTGTCGAGGAGACCATCGAGAGAGCAGTTGCCGACGTTGGGACATCGTCTTTGTGTGATTCACCCTTGACCGCTTCGCCTTTGTGGTTCTTGAGAGCATGTGCCAGAGACTCACCGGCTCCTCGGGAAATCTCAGGATGATACGGCTGGTCGGGATATGTCAGAGCCAGGATATATCTAGCGAGGCGCTTGCCTAGATACTTGATGCCACGCTCTGTGCGGGTAGCATTGCCACCAAATCCCTTCACCACAACCTCCTCGTAATCGTTGTCGTCTTCTTCTGTGTCGTTTCCCTCGTGCACGTCTTGAGGGTTTGCAGATGCGGTGCATCTCATACCTGCTGCTGCTCGTGCCGGACTTTCGTTACGTGGGGTTCCACCGTTTTCAGGACTGCCATTCGAGCCGTCATCACTAGACGATAAACCAGCATCTTTATTTCGTTGAGCGCGCCGTTCCTTAGCTCGCCGTACTTTAGCATCGGCTCGCGCCTTTCGTGCGCTCGCATCGATGCTCTCTTTCAAGAATAACATGTCGGTGCTAGAGTTGCTGTGCAGGCCGTGCGTTAGGATGACTAGATGGATCTTCTTCTTCCGTAGCTGAGGTGCCTTTTCGCCCTCGGAGATTTTCCCTGCTGCTACGGCGGCCTTTCGGTGTTCTTCACGAACTTCGTCGGCCAGCCGCATGCGATCCTTACCAACATCTGACCAGCCGGGAATCAGGGGCTTGTTCCAAAGCATCTCGGTGTCTTCGGCGACTACATGCACAGCGCGAGAGAAAACACCCTGGTTCGTACTCTTTTGTGATTTATGGTGGTGGTGTGTATTGTGGCTGCTTCCAGGTCGGCCTGTTGTTGGTTCTGAATGTTGCTCGATGTTATCAGCTGCCGCAACAGCTGTGGCATAGCTGAGATTCAAAGATTTGCGGTCACGGGCGACCACCAACTCGAAGCCTACCGACGCCGAATTTGAGAACAGCACCTGCGATGTCACTTCCACGATCCAGGACACAGACTGACTTTGGCTACCAGAGCCAGCACCAAACGAGCTGTCGGTGCCCAGACCGGCAGTCTGGCGGAACTCTTCGGGCACAGTCAGTTCGCACTCCCAAGAGCCACCGGCCTTGAGCATGGGTTCGAACTCAGGCACGCCATAGCGACGCGCATTGACAAACTTTGTGTTCGGGTCGAAGGTGGCGGGGTATGCTGCTACTGAAAGACTATACGGGCCATGAACGAAGGCAGCTCGTAAAGCAATGAGTGAGGTGTTGCGGACTCGTAGATATAGTTTGGTTGGCGACGGCAAGATCCGGTCTTGGGACGGGGTGTATGTGATAGTATAGCGCACGACCTCTCCCAGCTTAACGCTGCTAGTCTGTAGGAGCAGCAGCATAGTGTTTGAGTGCGTGTGGCTTGGCGTAGGCGTAAGTAGAGATGAGATGTGTGTGTATGTGTGTGGCGATGGTCACTGATGCCGGTGCTTAGAGCTGGTGCTGTGGAGGGCTCATTTATAAGGATGTCTTGACTCGAGCTTCGGGTATACGGTCGCAGACGATAGAAAAAGGAGAGACGTTCGACTTGATGCAGGCAGCCCTGGGAATGGATTATAGATTATTTTTCAAGGTACCGCGTATCAGTTATCGTAACAATTAAGACCCGCAAGATGTCGAGAAAATCAGGCGAGAAAAAAAAAAAGAATAGAAAAAGGTTTCGCGCGCAACTGGTCGTGGACTGGCTGTTGAGGCGGAGCTTTGTCGAGCATTAAATACTGATAGTGAAAAAACGTCGTCGTCGTCAACTGCTTGTTGCTTGTTACTTTGCTTCTGATACAGCTGGCACAGCTATAATAACCAATATACAACTAGCCAATATAGCAATATAGCCAGGGACTTTTTACCAGGAATGGCAACAGGATTGACAGGCGGCAGTGCGGCGGAACAAATTGAACGAGCAAGGATATGATGAAGCTCGGAGGTTAGGTTGCTTTTGCTACCAATCAGTTAGCTTTTGTATGTACTTGATATCTGTCAAACTCATCAGAGCCCATCAAGAGCCGAGTTTTAGTTCATCAAAGCTCGAGAAAGCCGAGTAGAGACAATTCCCACGCCGTCTTGTCTCTGATAAATGCCGTAAATTGAAACAAAAACATAAAGATATATGAAGGAGGCTAACTCACTATACAAGATTCCATTCCGGGTTCTTAGGGAAAATATTACCCTTTGCTAAATGCACAGAGATGGAAAGATTTTGGCTTCATCAAGTGAAGAAAAAAAAGAAAGAAAAAAAAACAAAAAGCTTCTGAAACATTCATCAACTTGTATAGCTGTAAAACATGCTTCAGGATAACCAGATAGAAATAAACAAAACAAAATATCGGGGACGCGGGTCCAAACTAACGGGCGGATTTTTTCTTTAAATGTTTTGTTGAAGATTGCGGATGAGTTTTTGTTATTTTTGCGATTGTTTTTGATGATTTATTTGAGGGCCATCTAGCGAATTTTTATATCCGAAAACAACAAAGGTAAAAAATGATGGAAAACCTAAAGAAAAATAAAAGAGTTTACATAGTTTTATACAATGGTTGTTGTTGTCGAAGAAATAAATAAAGAATACAAAAAGTCGCGTGCTTGCCCTTTTTTCTTAGTTTGTGATCATTTTCCCACTTGATCTTTCCTTTTTCAGCTAAGATACCATGAGTAAATAAGATCATGTAATCAAAATTCAACAACACATGCGTAGTCATATTTATGTAATTGAGATAACTATCCATATCTTTACTTAACATGGTTGTATAGCTCTCACAAGCTTAACCACTCTTTAACCCATCGCAAATCCCTTCAATGTATTATATGTCTGTCTTAGTTCCACTCCAGCCGGTTTGCACGACACCAACAGAAACATAGATATACGTACACTGACAGCCACAACATCATCAAGCTCAAAGCAAAGGCTCTGATTCTTTAATTACTGTTTCGCAATCCGAAAACCCCACCCATCTTATTCTTATTGTCCTGAAATTTCGTCCCGTTTCTTTGGAGCACCTTGTTTGGGAATCTAAATCGATACCCTCATGTGATATTGGCTTATTTTCTCGCTTCCGCCAATGCCGAGAAACTGTCATGAATAAGGATGATAATTCATTCTCTCAGTGTTCGCTTGGACGGTACTAGTAGTCACATTCGTTTTTCTGAATTTATTCCCACCAACTTCATATCGACGTCATCATCCCATCAGGGTTACAAACATAACCCTATCAATAGTTCAAGACATCTTGCACACTGCGCATCACCAACATAAGAGATAATACATGAATACATGAAGAGAAAAGAAAAAAGAGAAAAATCGAGTTGAAATGAAGAGGAAAAAAAAATCGCGGTGATAGTGAGTGAAAGAAAGAGAAGAAACAGAAAAAAAACTAGGAAAAAAAAAAAAAAAATTTGCAATGTCATAGTACAGACATATCGCATATACAAGCTTCCCACATGCAAATCTCATATTTGGTCCCAAAAACACAAATTAGTCCAACACCTAGACACCTCCCTCCCAAAAAGAAAATATAAAAAACAAAAAAAAAGAGATTCCAGCCAGTGCCATTCCCTTTTTTTTTTTTACCCATATATTCATTCTAAAATTCCCAAATCCCATTTCTCTACCGCCCCTCCTTTCTAACCCTTCAAGACAAAGTACAAAAAAGCAGCTTTGTCTCTGTGGTGCAGGGTTTGTTTTTATTTTCTTCATCAGACTCAGAAGTCTGGCTCGGGGTTGAATTCGTGACACCGGTTCGGTCATAAAAAAATCCGCAGTCTACAGTCCGCGTTGGATATGAAGAGAAGGAGGAGGAGGCTAGAGTTTTCAATGTTGTCAATGTTGATCAATCAACGGCTTATGTTATATATGTATAATTTTTTTGGTTTTTTTTTACAAAAAGAAAAAAAATAGAAAAATCTTTGCCTTTATATAAGAGCACTTTCTGCTGTGATGGCTCGGGTTGTTTAACGGTCGAGCGAGTGTAGTCAATATCAAGTGTCGAGTCAAGTGCTGAGTCGGTTATACACTATTCATCTAGCGATAGCAAGGCATGCTCTTTTGTTCGGCGTAATCGTTTTTTTTTGGTGTCTTTTGTGCAGATTTAGCTTTCATCATGCCGAAATTATGCTCGTTATTGTCGTAAAGGGGTGGGTGGGGTGTCGTCAGGCGGTCCAAGAGGGATATGTGCCGCCCATTCAGTGACTCGGGTCATTCCAGTTCCTACACCTGTCAGACCAGCCATCGTCGAAGACTTTACATTGTCGTCATCGTGGTCGTACCTGCGGCGCCGTCTTCCGGGCGCGGGCCCTGCGGCATCATCATCATCATATTCGGTCGGCGCCGGGCCGGGCCGACCGCCATGGCGTCCACCGGGTGCCATGAGCTCGCCTCCTCGAGGAGGTCCGCCTGGCCCACCACCGTACATCGGGTCGTCGTACGGCGCGCGGCCGTGCATCATTGCGGCACCGGGAACTGTTGGGGGCTGCATCATTCCGCGACCTCCGCCGTATGGTGGCATGGGTCCTGGGGGTCCATGCATCGGATGGCTCATGGGTCCCATAGGTCCCATCGGGCCAGAAGGACCGCCGAGCGGGCCTATACCACCCATCGGTCCTGGTCCCATGTGACCTGATCCCATCGGAGGGCCGTTGGGCATCATACCCATCGGGGGCATGCCACCCATAGGTCCCATAGGTCCCATCTGGCCCATCGGGGGCGGACCGCGCATCGGACCATTCATGAGACCACCCATTGGAGGAGGGGACATCGGACCCATAGGCCCGCCACCCATCTGAGGTCCTCCCATCGGTGGTCCATGAGGGTTGGCATGACCTCCATAGAGAGGGGCAGTATGGGGCGGGGGAGGCATGCTGGTGCGGTGCGAGAGACGCTCGACCAGACGTTGCTGTTGTTCCATAGAGCCGCCACGAAGACGGCGACTCTTGGAAAGGTCACCATTAGCACTATGGCGCTCGAAGCCGCCAGGACCGCCACCACCCGGAGGCATACTGTGAGTAGCACGGTTGTAATCGTCGTACATGTCATCGTCAGCGGGGACTGCACCACCTGCACCGTTGCCTCCTCTGCCTCTAGAACGGAATCCAGCTCCACGGCGGCGGTTGGGTGGCGGCGCAGCTTCATAGGGAACTTCGTAGTCGCTACCCTCATCTTCGTCCATGTCATCCACTCCTCTCGAGGCTTTGCCGCGGCGGGCAAGCATGAGCTCGTCACCACGTGCCTCGGGAACACGTCTTGCTAGCGCACGGTCATCGTCATAAGCACCAGACGGAGCGGCGGCAAGACGAGGTCTAGAGAGTGCACGAGCTGCAGGCCGGTGGTCTCTGGCCCTCTCGCGCTCGCGTTCTAAGCGGTCACGCTCCATGCGTTCGCGTTCACGCTCTCGGCGCTCGCGCTCAAGCTCACGCTGCTCACGTTCCATCTCGCGCTCTCGCTCAATCTCGCGCTGCTCACGTTCCATCTCGCGCTCTCGGCGATTCTCGCGCAACTCGCGAGGATCCATCATGGGATCTGAAGACACGAACTCACCGGGCATGCGACGGGCATAAGCAGTCCGAGCAGCAGGCTCGCTGCGGAAATCATCTACATCTAGATCATACTCGACATACTTATCTGCATGAGCAACATACTTATCCTGGCCGTAATCGCCGGCATATTTGGGAGGCGCGCGATCGAACTTGCCTGAGGCGGCATAGCGGGCGGCGGGAATAGCAGCGCCAGGATGGGGCGGGTAATGATCGGGATATTCCTCACGGTAACGATCAGCAGCGGCGGGGAATTTCCCACCAGCCTCGGGGTAGTCGTCCTCCAGTCCGTCATAGGGATCAGCCATAGCTGGGGCACCACGTGTACCAGGAATAGGCCCTGGACGACGAGGAAAGCCTCTGCGATCAGCATAGTCTGCAGCAGTTGGGGCAGCAGCAGCAGCAGCGGCGGCGGCGGCGGCGGCGGCGGCAGCCGAGACGGGTTCTCTACCATAGCCTTGGCGATATGATATGGTTCCGGCAGTAGCACCAGCAGGAAGCTCATCGTATTCTCCATACTCGGGATACTCGGGGTTGTAATCCATGTAGTCGGCAGAGTATTCAGCGGCAGCAGCAGCGGCAGCAGCAGCAACGGCTTGTTCTCTATCCCGGGCTATGTCCATGCGGTCACGAGCAAAGGCAACGCGGTCGTGGCCAACTGAGGGTTCTCGGGCATGTCTTGGTGGGAAGTCCCGCGGTTCGCGGGGTTTAGCTGCATACTCAATGTTGTAGTCATCACGGTAATCACGGGCAAAGTCCCGCGGAGCATCGCGATTAAGCTCACGAGAGGCGCCGCGGTAGTAATCACCGCCGATGGCACCGGAAACGCTCATGCGTCCGGGTATGCGCTGCTCGGCGCCGCGCATTGGTCTAGTAGAATAAGCCATTTCGTCGTCGGGCAGAGATTCTGAGCCGGCTGGATAGTGAGAGTTGATCGACTCAAGAAGAGGGTCGTATGGAATGGTATGGCAGTCGCAATTCTTCCACTTGGTTCCGCAGATTGTGCAGAACTCAACACCACAACGGCTGGGAAGCCATACAAGAAGCGTTAGTGACCGATGTTCGCCTCCTTGTGACCAGAGAGAACAGGTTTAAGCATTTATACCGGTGATGGGAGAGTGTAGAGGACTGTGATGTGGGGTGATGTTGTGGAGGCAAGGCAATGGCAGCTGGTGGTAGGAGCGGAGCGAGAGAGAAGGATAGAAGAGATAGTGTGTTGTTGATGGGAGTTATAGTGGAGGATTGCTATAGGAAGCCCGACTCGAGATGCGCAAAACCATCGACACAAAATGCCTGTGCGGTTCAGGGCACGGACATGGCATCAGACAGTGTTCGGCTGGCTAACAAGAAGCAAAGTGTAGGTGTAGAATGAGTTGGGTAGAGACGGGGCTCTGTCTGATGGAAACAGAACCAAGCCAAGGCCCAGACCATCCAAGACACTTGGCATTAAGATATAGAACGACTGGGAGATAGAGAGGGAGGGATAGAGGGTTGTAGATAGCGTAGATGGAAAAGAAGATAGAGCGACAAGGTTAGGGAGCATGGGTAAGTAAAGTATATGTATATAGTAAAGATGCCCAACTTACCAGATGATGCAATCGGAGCCTTCACGTTGTTCCACAACAGCACCGCAGTTGAAGCAGCGTTGCCAGCCGTTGATTTTTGTCGCTTCTCTTCGAGGCGTCGGAGCGGTTCGAGCAGAGCCTACTTCGTCCCGATCTCTGTCGCGATCTCTGTGGTGTCGTTTTGAAGCAGACTTGTGAGACGCGACGTAAGGCTCGCTATAGTCACTGTAGGCGGTTTTAGTGCGAGGAGGACGATCGAGGTTATCGAAGCTCTGGTCGTCGTCTTCGTCTTCGGTTTGAGGAAGAGGCGCACGTCGAGGGCGAGATTGTTTCTTTCTAGTGTATTGAGCGAGAC
Source organism: Davidsoniella virescens (assembly GCA_001513805.1). Taxonomy (NCBI): domain Eukaryota; kingdom Fungi; phylum Ascomycota; class Sordariomycetes; order Microascales; family Ceratocystidaceae; genus Davidsoniella; species Davidsoniella virescens. Next base: position 156,607 of record LJZU01000148.1, read on the forward strand.
GACGATCGAAAGCTTTTTTGAAGCTATCGTCAAAGTGTTTGCTGACTAGTTTAAGAGGGATGTTCAAGTCACAGCACTGAGGTGGGAACTGTGTTGGGTCGGTAACAGAATCCTTGAATTTGGACTTCAAGCAGCGATGGCATAGATAGTCGCCGCAATCGAGCTTGATAATCTGTTGAGGGACGATGTCGTCTAGGCACACGATACAGGAAACACTAGAATGATGCAAGGAAGAAAAACGGCCACAGTTAGTGACAATTCGGAATGCAGAGAAGCAATGCAATGTAATGTAATGTAATGTAATGTAATGCAGTGTAGGAAGAAGAACTCTGCTAAACGAGAGCAGGTGTAGACTGTACAAAGCCAAGGTAAAAGCAGTGTACAGCAGCGTAAAGAGAGGTGCAGAGGTGCGGTGTAGAAACTTGAAGCAAGCAACTGGACCGACTAGGTACGCTGAGCAAGGAAGACAATGCGTCGCCACGTCACATCTCAAGCTAGACACAGATAGACACAAACGAGCAAAATAAGCGGAAACACACGGCACCACATAGTCCTAGTTCCAGCTCCAGTCCCAGCCTGTCTGCTAGTCACTGCTATAGGAATACAAGATACACAGCAAGACGCTATGCTTTCTGTATGTGATTCAAGACTTGCTTGCCTGGCTACATGGGCAGCATAAGTAGTAGCAATAGCAGCAATAACGAGGGGCCCGCTGATCTAAGAGGCGTCCATAGCGGGCCGGGGCATGCAGAGCAGTGTGGTAATGGACGGTAATGGTAGCAATAGTGGTAGTGATAGGCAGGGAAATAGTGGGTGTAGACTATAATAAACACACTTACACTTGGCCGTGGCTGGGTTTAGCAGAGGCAAACGCACTAGTTCCACTGCGTCCAGCTGGCTTCGGTTTCCGCAAGGACGAGTCTTTGTGTGGATGGAAAGGGGAGGGTGGGAGCAAAGGACAGTTTGAAAAAGAAACTGGCTACGGGCCGTTCAGATATACGGCAGACGCGCGCGTGATGAAGCAACAGTAGAAGGGCTCTCCGATGAGGGTTTTGGCGGCCCTATCGAAGAGGTGTGGGTGTAGGCGTGGGAGAAAGGCCCGTAATAGAGGGCGGATGGGAGGGGAGCAAAGAGAAGTCTCCACGATGGTGTAGCAGAACGAGACGAGAGGTTAAGAGGATGAGGTAGAGGGAGTGAGGAAAAGGAAAAAAAAAAAAAAAAGGAAAAAAAAGAAAAAAAGGAAGAGACAGAGACGACGACAATAGTGGTGGTGGTTGTAATTGTAGTAGCAGTAGAAGTAGTAGTGATGGAATTATTGGCGAGGCCTTCTGTCTGAGGCCTGGCTCACCAATTCGTACATATGTTAAAAAAATAAAATTCTCCAGATGCCTGCTGATTTAGCCGCCGTAGAGACTAGACTTACTAAAGAACAGGCTGGTTGGACTCTCACTCAAGCAGAGTGAGTAGGCTTGCGGGCTTTTGAGAGGGGAACAGCCTTGGGCTAAAGTGTGGCTAGATGCTTGCTGCCTTTTCTCACATGTACAGAGAGAAGCAGATACAATACAAATACTGCTACAGGTATCGATTGTATTACTTCAGTGGGTAGATTGACATGGCTCTAGCTCAATGTTTAGGCTGGCCAGACTCTAGCTTTGGGCTGCCACTGGGCTCGACTGCAGGTTGGATTGGGCGCAAACGAAACAAGTTGTTGACAAGGAACATCAACTAGGATGAAGGGACTATGACTATAGATAGACAAGATAGACAGGGATATACAGAAATAGTGTATCTGTAATCTATTGCAGACTTGTTGAAGAAGGACTCTAGAGATATTGGAAAGAAAAAAGAAAACATATGAGGTATTTCTTGTTTCCTTCTGCGACATAGAACCAGGCCTATCAAATCTAGCCAATATAATGTATGTGTATCTGTGAATAAAGACAATATAGCTTATGGACAAGTGTGCCGGCCTATACTTAGACCACTGCACATTAATATACAATTGTGTAGATTTGTACAGATATGTAGCTGGCCAGGGAAAGGAATCAGGAGGAATTGTCCAAAAAGAATCTGAACGAGAAGGCAAAGGGACGACAGAATAGGACAGGGATTAGTGGATAGACCGTCAGTCCTGATGCTACTATTACCAAGCTGCTTACTGCTATTGCATCGCTAGATGCTATGCTATGCGCTGTATACTCTATACTGTGTACTGTATGCTGTACGATGCGTGCTGTATATTGTGCTCTAGGCGCTGTGCAGCATACATATATACTGCATTAGCTAGTAGTAAGAATATCTATAGTATTGTCGTCCTTTGATATGCATAAACACAACGTATAAAGGAACATTGAAAGCCCAGATTTGGTTTTTTTCTTTGCTTTGTTGACTTCCGTTTTATCCTGCCGCAAGTGCAGTGCATATCTCCCGCAATAAGATACATCATGACAACATGGGATGTACATACATATATGCAGATATATATGTAAGATATGCCATACATACAGAGTTGCCACAATGTACTGCTCGGAAGGACTAGCGTAGAGCCGGCTGAACTGCTGATGAACTTTCAATCAACAAACAGACTGGTCTCTTTGTTTGAGTTTCTTTAGCGAGTCACAGTCATGGCAAGCCATATATATATATGGTGTTTGTTTACCTGCAACAGATCCTTGTGCTACAGCATAGCCCATGGTCGGTAAAGAAGAAGAAAGGGTATTGAAAATGTAGAAACGGTAGCGACTTGGCATTTTCGAGGGCATGCAGATAGTGGTTTTTTTTTTCTTTTTCGAATAGCAAATGCGGATTCGGTTTCTTACCTCTTGTTACTGGATTTCTTCTTGTCGGAGCGGCGATTGAAGGCGGGTGGCATACTCTGACTGCGATCTGTGACGAAGCTTGCCCTGCCCACGGACGATCGCCGACGTCTGCGATGAGCCTGTATCTTACGATCGACGCTGTCTTCCTCGTCATCTTCGTCGCTGTACATATCGTGGGAAATGTCGCTGGGATTGTCGCTAAAGGCGTCTTCGTTGTCGCTGGGCTCTGTTTCGTATCTTCGGGAGTTCTTGGTCGGTTTCTTCGTAGGTTTTGCAGGCGCGGCTCTCGGCGATTCGGAGGCTGTCGAGGGCGCCGTCGACACATATTTGCTAGACGCCGGAGTTCTATGAGTAGCGATGGGTTTCGCGGGAGCTCGGCGCTGTGCAAACTTGGTCTTCGTCGGTGGCGCAGATTGTAGTTCGGATGCTTCGGTGTCAGTTTCTTCGGTTTCTTCGGTTTCTTCGTCGTCTTCTTTTTCGGAGTCGGGCGTGCGGTTCCGGCTAGATACGGGCGTAGGCATATTATGCGATCGAGATATCTCCGAAGCTTGACCGCCGCGACGAGAGCTTACGGGAGACGGAGGTCGTCGCGGGAGAGATTCCTTTTGAGTCATGCCAGGCTTACTGTCGGCTTCACGACGGCTACCCGTCCGGGCCATCTTGTGATTCTCGTTACCGATAACGTTCATATCAACATCGTCGTCCCAGTCGGCTTTGCGGCGGGATTTCCCACCGCGCGGGCGATTGCGAGTTGCCATGACGTGACGCCGGCGAAATACCAAATCGAGCTATCGTCAAAATGAAAACAAGTCGCGAAAGCTTTGTCTAGCTCAGGGTCTTGTAGAAATAAACAAACTGAGAAAACGTCGAAATTTTTAGCTTAAAATTTGGCGTTGATGGGATGCGCTAGACCAAGGAAGGGTTGTTGCTCGTTTGTTATATCAGCTACGACTGTTTTGTTTCCAAAGAACAATAGATTATCTGGAAACGAAATGATCGACGGTGTTAAAAAAAAAACCAACAAGCGGATAAGTCTTGCTTTGCGACGGAACGCAAGCTATTCTGCCACTGAGCCTTCGCTATTGTGACAGATTCATGCGGTGCATGCTCCTCTTCTTCAGGGACTAGCTACATAACTACAGGCTAAAGGCCAAAGGAAAGGTTCAAGCTCATCATGCAAGGATATCGATTAAGCAATGGAACCGCCCTTCGTAGTAATTCGGGCAGACCAGGACAGATTCATATCGTCATCCCCGACTTGGTGTCCTTACTATGTAAAACTAAGGATGTCTACATATGCAACAAAACACCGAAACTAGAAAGCAAATAGCCGCATTGGCATAGTTCAACACATTTCCAAGCGATACAGATATATAGTTCGAATTTATTCGTAATTCTAGCTGTTGGCTAGTTCCAGCAAAGTACAGCGATGATATTCAGTACGCGACGATCACCCTATAGAAAACTCCAATATGTGTCGAAATTGTGGCTTGATCTTATGGTACGAGGTTGGAGTGATTCAAATATACGCTGACGGAAGCCATTGAAAGTATATATATATCTCAATATGACATAGAAATCAGAAATACAGCCAACCTCTTGGAATTTGCTGGTCATAAAAGCAAACCCGCGCCAGGTCTTCTGATGTATCATTAAGTAAGAGCTACCAAACTATGAATACCTATCCAAAAGACGGTCAAGTTTCGTACATATTGGACTGGATATGACCGTGTATATACTGTTTTCCCTCTCTCGCCACATGAATCTAATATCGCTAACTTGTATTAGGTAATGCAGTAATTACAGAAATAGCTCTCCTGATATGCACACAGAACCCACAACAACCTTTGCATTCTTCAGGGCATATACATTCACAAATATCTCATATGTAAAGTGTAGTTTGTCACTCTTTCTTTCGGCACAAAGTCAACAAAGGCACAACTGCGGAGTTACTTCCTAGTATTCAATGTGCAGATTGAATTAGGTGTATGTATACTACTTTTGGTAATATGTACATACGCCTATACAGATACATATCTATATGTCAGTATACATGTCAAGCCGATATAGATGGCAAGCCTTCGTAACGACTAAAGATGCAGGAGACTATGCTTGGCTTTCTGGGTGGGGGTTCAAAGAAAGAAAAGAGGAAAGACACCCGCATTGGCTTACATTAGCCCGAATCCCTTCCCTCTTTTCTTATTGAGAAAATGAGGCCGTCTTAGAATCATACGGCAATAGACACTATGCAGAATAGTAGCCAAGTTCACTAGCTGCAGTTCACCATGCATATTTTGTGACAAATCCCATACGATAAAAAAGGCAATAGAGGCAACAGAAGTCGAAGTATTAGAAGATGTAGAAGGGCAGGAGGAATCCAAGAAGCAAGAAATGATAGCATTTGGCAGCATGACACTGTATCATATAGATAAACGCTGTCACCCTCCTCCTCTTTCTTTTTGTAGTATTTTACATATTAGTATAATATACTAGCCACAAAATCAAGTGTGCAGATCTTAAAAAAGAATCCGACATTGTAACGTTTGGAGAACTTGACGCAGCCTGGCTGACCGCTCAAAAAATGAAGAATAAAACTAGAATTAAACCGCCTCATCTTAAATTTAATCCATGGAACTACATATTAGTTTGGGTTTGCATGAATGGGCTTGCAACCTAACTTTCCTGGCTCCTAGTAGTCCATTTGTGAGGCGAAGATAGTGATCAGATGAGCTTCTTCAACTGGGCATAAAAGGCTGGTTGTCAGTCACACTATCAACCAAAGTCAAGTAAATATTTGGTTCTGGTTAATATAATATGCTACTTTGTTTAGTTAGAATATTTATTGTGTATTGTGTACCGTAACCCAACCGCAGCCATTTGAAAAAAAATCCCAGCCCTCTTCGACGCCTATCCCCATTCAAACCTAGTTCTGACTACTACTACTACTACTACTACTACTACTACTACTACTACTACTACTACTACTACTACTACTACTACTACTACTACTACTACTTCTCACTGCGAAGCTTACACTTCCACCATAGCTTCATCATCATCATCATCGTCGATCTGTGTCACGCGGGCAATAGCCTTGCCATCGTCGGCCTCATTGGCGGCATCTTCATCTTCAGGTGCCTCATCACGCTTAAGCACCTGAACCAAACGATCGCAAGCTTCTCTGACATCTTCGTTCTCGACCCGCGCATGAGTCTCGCGGATCGTTGCGTAGATGTTGATTTGACGGAGATACTCACGGCCTGCGCGAGTAGTAGTCAGAAGCAACAACGTCTCGACGTGTGTCTGGATGATTGTATGATCACTATCACGGCACTTGTCCGGAGGTAGTAGCTGTAGATCAGGAAGCATTTCCATCATGTCTTCGGCATCATACTCTTCGTTTCCGGTGATCGGAAGAAGAAGGTAGGGAACAACGTTGAGCTCGCCCTCGTCCATAAAAGATGAGTGTGTATCAATATCAAAAGTAACGTTCTTGATAGTGCTGGCAACACCTTTGCGGCGGATGTTGGATTCGTGCTCAGTGAAAACCTTGATTTTGTTGAGGGGATACTCGCCGTCGTACTCCTGCTTCGTAATGAAGAATTTACGGATCTCTTCATGCTTAGATAGATCAGCAAAGACGTACGATAGGTAGTCGTAGTTGGCATTCTTGTTGTAGCCGCCGCTGGGACCCTTCACAAACGCATCTATGAGCTGGTTTAGTACCATATCACTCTTGGTGAGTTTAGGATTGGGAGGTAGCTTCTTGTCCAAGATAGACTTCATAGAGTTCTTCTTGGTCATGTTGGCTAGCAGCATAGCAAGTGTGTCGACATTAGGATCAAGCTCGTTCTGTGGATTGTGTTAGCCAGTGCTCTTCAAATAGAAATAAGTTGATACATACAACGACCTTTGCCAATATGTTATTGACAAAGACTTCGTCAGAGACCAGAAGATCCAGAACATCTTCCTCCTTAGAGAGGTTCACCAATATCGTAGTACCATGGCCGGCGATGTTCTACATTAGGGTTAGCATATCGGTAGTCACATAGAGAGGTCTATGAGATGGTTTCTCTTACAGATTGATCGCGAATAGCAAGGATCTTGAGAGCCTTGATAGCTCTACTGTTATTGGCTCTGAAGATATCAGGCTGCGATAGCGAGAACGGCGTCAAGTTCTCGACGGCGATAAGTCTGATTTGGGCATTGGGATGGCTTACAAAGCTCACAAGCTAACAAAGAGTATAGGCCGTTAGTGAGAGCTTTTTTTTTTCGGGGGTTACAGAAGAAAACTGACCTCTTCTAATTCGGTGGGCATGTCGGTGTTATCTTATGGCGATAATAGTAGAAAGAAACAACAATAAAGCGGAAAATACATAGGAAAGCTGTGAATCGCAAAGCTTTTTCCAGACTATGACACTGTTTTTAGGCACACTTCAACTTTCACGATAGTGGGGATTTTTGTCTTTATTTTTTACTTGTTTCTTTGCCCCTCCAAAAAAAAACAAGTCAGTATTAGTACGTACTATATACTGTTGGTTTAGAAGGGCCAAAAACCACTATAGCTCCTAATATATAACTAGGACTAGCATTATCATAGGCAATTCCATAACGCCTTAGGAAAAGTTTTGCCGAATCTCACCGCCAAAATTTTCTTCTAGTTCAACAGCGCATTGCGGGGGTCTAAAGATTTTTGGCTATAGAGGGAAAGATACTGAAAAAAATATTGCCTACAGTAATATCACTACAAAACTCGAGAAATTCGCTTATCTTATCGCTGCATTTGTAGTTTTCTTGTGGGTTAATTTTGCTTGTGATGCTATCACTAAACTCACTGCATCACGAATGAGACCAAATTTCAACAATCTAGCCTAGTTTAGCTGTTCATTAGTTCTCCAATCTCTTTTGTTTGTTCAAATCATTTATACAATATACAAAACAATAACACATCATGCCCAAGGCCACTACCCCTACGGCACCACGCCGAAGACACAACCCGCTTGAGTTGGATTACACTCAGTCTGGTATCGTCAAGAATAAGGCCCCCAAGCGCGTGAAGAAAGACAACGAAGCCGGACCTGGTTTTGTCGATGCTAAGCAGTCGCAAACCATCTTGAAGCTGGGTCAGAGCCTCACCCAAGAGAACCAGGATGAGCTGAACCTCCAGAAGTCTACTGCTACAGGCGATGCTAAGAACCCAGCCTTCAACTACGACGCCCGTCTTGCCAGTCTCGAATACGCCGATGATGACGATGAGTACGAAACTACCACCCCTGGTCAGGTCGGTGCCGATGACGAAGATGCGTGGGGCGATGATGACGAAGAAGTCGAGAACCTCGATGTTGACCCAGAAGACCTCGAGGCCTACCGCAAGTTCCTGCCCGAGCTGAACCAGGATCCCCTTCTGGCTCACGGTTGGGATCAGAAACCTGCCGATAGCGCCGACTCTCACATCGACGGCGAAGAGACCAAAAATCTGGCGGATCTGATAATGGAGAAGATCATGCAACATGAGGCGGATGTTGAGAGACGGGAGAGCGGACCTGTTGATGACGAGGAATTGCCTGAGAAGGTTGTCCTTGTCTACACCAAGATCGGCGAGATTCTAGGACGTTGGAAGAGTGGAAAGATCCCCAAGCCCTTCAAGGTCCTTCCCACAATCCCAAGAGTAAGTTCGACGAACTGCATTGCTTGACGCTAAAGTACGTGAAGGCTAACACACAATCTAGTGGGAGGAAATCATCCAGCTCACCCAACCCGAGCGCTGGACCGCCAACGCTGTCTACGAGGCAACCAAGATTTTCACTTCCGGAAAGAAGGACACCGCTCGCGTGTTCCTAGAGCATGTCCTGCTTCCTCGCGTGCGCGAAGATATCTACGAGAACCACAAACTCAATGTCCATCTTTTCAAGGCCGTTAAGCGTGCGCTGTACAGTCGCTCTGCCTGGTTTAAGGGCTTCCTATTCCCTCTGGTCAGTAGCAACTTGACAGCACGTGAGGCCACCATTGTCGGCGCCGTTCTCACTCGAGTCTCTGTGCCTATCCTACATTCGGCTGCTGCTCTAGCCGGACTTTGCGAGATCTCCGCACAGGGTGCTTCAGATGGTGTCGAGGGTGGTGGTGCCGTCAACATCCTTATCAAGGCTCTTCTAGAGAAGAAGTACGCTCTTCCCTGGAGCGTTATTGACTCTCTAGTCTTCCGTAAGTTTTCCTGATCTCTACTCTACCTCCATATTTGTGACCAATAAAACTAACCATTACGCTTTATAGACTTCCTTCGTTTCCGCAGTGTCGACCCTGCCTCCATCAAGCAGTCCGATGGTCTAGAAATCGAAGAAACCACCAACGCCCGCCTACCTGTCGTCTGGCACCAGTGCTTCCTCGCCTTTGCCGAGCGTTATAAGAATGATATCACCGAAGATGCCCGTGAGGCTCTTCTTGATTTAATCCTCGTCCACGGCCACCCTGCCATTAGCCCAGAAATCCGGAAAGAACTGCTCTCCGGTCGTGGACGTGGTGTTGTTGAGGTCCAGACCACCGTTGCACTTGATGGCGATGATACCATGATGATTGAGTAAATATACCACGCAACAAATATGATAGCATGGAAACGACCAGTATAAAATTGCATTTGCTGGAACAGCATAAGGTTTTTACAAAAGTTTGGGGCTATGGCACATGATTTTCATGATGGGTTGCTTTTGTTTATTTTTGTCTTATTTCTGTTGTTTTGTTTGCCGCTGAGAAAAGCTGGAGTTTTGGGTCTTATTCATTCTTTATTGCAATTTACATCAGATTTAATCTATTCATATTACTTAGATCGTAGCTCTGATTGTAACAATCGTCTTTTGAAAAATATGAACAAGAAATGAGTTCTATCAAGTCTTGAAGTTGAGAGTGGGTCTTAGCTTGTACCCATGTTTGCATGGGCTGCACCTTTAAAGTGGATACTAGACAAACGCGGTATCATACTATTCTACCGTGAATTACAGCCTTGTGTCTTCGCAATTGGAAATATCGCAGCCTCGACCAATTCCAAGTTAGCTAGGTCAAAACTTCATCCACGCATTGCGCGCCCACCTCGATAAGTTTGCGCTTGCTCAGTGCCAGCACAACAGCTCCAAGTCTTTGTCGCTCACCTTACCCATCTACATCTCCGAAATTACATCATCACAATAAAAGAAAAGCTACCGGTGTGTTGCGATTCCACCTACGACGTCTCAATCATGGCCGACCAAGATCCTCTTCTGCTCTTGCGCAAGAGCATTTCTACAAACCACGCCGCTATACTTACGACATCTGCCGATCCAGCAGCTCCCGAAGCCCCGCTTGCCTCCGCGACCCATATCCGCTTCCCTTACAACGATATCACTCTACCCCTCTCAGCGCCCACGCGATTTAGTTCCAAAATCGATGGCCAGACTGTGACAGTCGACCTACGTAGCACCTGGTTTGCGTGGCAAAATCGAGAAGTTGCTATTCCCGAATACACAGCTTCCGTAGCACGCTTGAACGAAGAGCTTGCCGGCAAAGGCCATGTGCAAAACTTGCTTTTCGTCGATCGTTTGGATCTGGTCACTTGGCTGGAAGGTGCTAGTGAAGAGTCGGAGAATATAAAGCCTCTGGCAGATGAGAAAACTACCACCACTGCTATTCCTGGTGCTGCGGCACCTTCGAAACCTTCGGCCTCGTCAAAATCTGGCAAGGCGCCTATAGATCCAAAGCTCGTCGCAGTGTACGCCGGTGAGCGTAGAATCGGCAATCGCAACACCATGCTTCGTGGATCCAAGACAACAGTATGTCTCTAATTCAAACATTTTCATACTCCATAACAAAAGGGGTATACAAAGATTTTGTCTCAAGCTAATAATGATATCAGGATTTCTCACACGTTCGCAAACTTGCGGCATCCATCATCTCCAAGCGGCCGCAACACCCCGGAACTTCTTCCGTGTCTACAACCGCTCCGACTTCAAAGTCCAATGGTCGCCGTCCAGATCCTATCATTCTGCTTTCTCCCTCGGCCTCATCTATCCTGCGCATGGCCAACGCCCGCGCCTTCCTTGAAGAAGGCCGCTTCGAACAGGCCGATGCCGGTACTGGTACCAACATTCTACACGTCACACGGTGGATGCGGTCCATCGACTCTTCGCGACCTATACGCTTTATCCTCGTCGAGACTCCCGAACGCTTCAAGCCAGAATACTGGAATCGCCTAGTCGGCGTATTCACCACGGGTCAGGCTTGGCAATTCCGCAGCTACAAGTGGTCTAACCCCATCGAACTCTTCCGTCGCGTGCAAGGTGTGTATATCGGCTGGCGTGGCGATGCTATTCCGGACGTCGTCAAGACGTGGAGCTCCCAGCGCTTCATCACTACGGCTGTGGATCGGTGGAGAGGTGAAGGTGCAGGTACTTCACAGGCAGAGACGTCAAAGGTGCGTGATGCTGAGGTGGTGGAGTTGATTTGGTCTGCTATTGAGGAAAATATGCGCATGAAGGGTTGGCGCCGCGATGCTGCTCCCGCTCGTCTATAAGAAGGCAGTATCGACAGTGTGTTTGATATATCTTGTGCCTTAGTTTCTATTCTCTTTTTTTTGTTCGATTCGGCTGGGTTGATTTACATATCTGATTTTTTTTCATATTCATGTATTGGTGCTTGGGTATCGGGTTACTGGTGTGTATACATACGTGCTTATCTGCTTACATCAAACTATGTATCATAGCCTTCAATGATGAGCATCTTGGGATATTAAGCATGCATGATGATGCTATATCTATAGTTTTGATTTCTATATTATCAGCCCACGTGTATCAGGTTCACACTTCATCTTTATTGTCACCGCTAGACAAAGCTGATATTATCTAGCACATAAACATGACAAAAAGGTGGCGCAGCGAAGGCGTTATAGCAAGGATTTCGTTGGTTGGGTATATGTGCATACAATAAACCACATGTAATTATCATGATGTTTAAGGGTTATTTAGCAGGGTTGGATGATCATCATCGATCGCCCCTTCTCTTTAGACTCTGTGATATCTTGCGACCAATATTCCCAACCCAAGACACTATCAGACAGCTGAAGATAGCCTAAGCTAGGAATTTCCTAATCCAGCTTTTTGGGTATAGCTTAGTTCTCACATTTTGCTTCCAAAGTACATCTCGGCTAGCAGCTAATTCTCTTATCTAGAAATGCAACAAGTAAGTGAAAAAAAAGGCAAGATAGTAGTAAATATAGATAGCCCCAAAAATATTTAAAAAATACACTAGAGGTTATTTTTTACTCATTTGACAGGGTATCGTTCCGGTACGATACGTAGAAACGGAGCCGGCAAAATCATACGGATGGAGTTGTGCGACTTTGATATGTAGGCTTTGTTTCTTCCTTTTACTTAATCTGTAGAAAAGAGAAATCAAAATCAAACGCTATTACATGTTCACATGGATTGCAATTTGTAATTGTTTCCCGGGAAAAGCAAGATAAAAGATTCCACATACAATATATATACTACAATACTACGCTAACATAGTTCTAAACGAAGCATTATACAAATATATCAGTTGGGTCTCGGAGAATACATCTAGTAGGAAGTTTCATGAGAACTAGTAATGCCATGGAGCTGTTCTTTCGTTCAAGGGAGGAGCTGGCTACATGTATATACAAAGAGCATACGCCCTGTCATAGTTCAAAGTGGTCGACTGCTAGCCAGTTAGTTGAGTCCTGTTGGTTCTTGGAAGCGCCGGCAAAAAGGAGGCTCGGAGGGCTGTTGCCGATCGAATTTTATCCAATCGTTGAATGGGGGGGGCGATACACCAAAATTGACTTTTGTATGTATCTTAGTCACTAAGCCACAAACGATACGATGATATTCTTGCAAATCTGCGGCTACAGTTGGTTGCTAAATGCATTATTGGGTCAAGAACCGTATGTTTAAATAAAAATTAAAAACAAAATTAAAAAAATAAAAGAGTAGTTTGCAAAGCAAGCTTAGAAGACAAAAAAGTTCAGTCACACCGTATTGCGTGTTCTCCACGTGGCTATCACATGGTCTGACTAGCTCACTGTGATATCGATTTATATGAGGGTGTCTTAGTATAAGATAGCATGTATATGCATGTATACATATATATAGTCTGTAAGATATGCAAAATGGCAAAGACGGGTTGACGTTGGCTTGTAGGCTAACTACATGTATCTATATCTGTATGATTCTATGACTAATGACTAATGACTGAGACATCAAGAAAAAACAAAACATGCATAAAGCTGATTTCAGGCTATTAATGAGTTAGTTGGAGGTGAGCTATTGGACAGAAAACGGGTGACTACGACTTGATTAATGGAATTGAGATATTGGCTACATATGCCGCTACACTGCTGATATCATCTTACTGTTGCGCTAAATTCACCGCCTCTTTGACCTGAAATCAAAATGTCTATCAATATGTTCGGCTCGTAAATCTTCAAGATAGATTTTCTTTCTTATGTAATGACTGGAGTCCAGAATTACCAACACAAAAGGTGATACCAGAGAGATATAGCTCTATGTTCCTCCGTTCGCAGCTGATAACATATCCGAGTTACTCTGATAAATAACAGAAAAAAAAACTTGTCGATCAGCTCGATATCTCACGGCGATTCAATCTCCGAAGAGTCTACTCAGCTATTGAATGTATCGAGTAACACTAGTAACTGGTACCAGTCTTCTATATGGCTGTAGTAGTAAAAGTTACCAGTATACCCCCCTCATTTGGCGATTAGTATGTCCCTGTTCCCCGGACCTCATAGCCACATGTTATATAGATAAGAACTACTTCCCTATGCTACATGTAGCAGTCGTTGATGATGACATAGTATTATATCTGTTATCTCACTACTTATAGAATTATCGTCATCGTACGTTGGATAGAATTGGTGTAATCAATCCATTTCTAATATATACATATATACATCTATTGTCATACAAGGGCTATTAAGGATATCCCAGCCAACGTAGAGAGGGCAAATGATGGAATATGATGAGTAGATGAACTAATTCAGACTAGCTTGGTTACAGCGGAGAGACTCCATTGCAATATTTACCAGAAAGTCTTTGCTTTAGACTTTCCCCACCAAGCCAACTAGGGTGAAAAAAAAAAGAAGAGAAGGAGGGGGTGTCATGACAGCTTATCAAGGTATATCCGAGTTCATCTTCAGGAGTGATTTGTTTCTGCCAGATTATCCAACACTAAAGACGAGCTTGGATTTCATTCAATTTGAAGCCGTTCCTTTGTTACGATCAAAACGACAGAATGTTGGAGATTTCTAGAATTCTGAGGTTGGTGATCTTTCTCTAGACAGCGAGGCCGTTGTAAACAGCGTCTATTCATTATTTGTATAATAAGTGAGCCGAGTGAACTAGACAAAGTACAGTCTTAACTAATCTTTCCCTTTTTTCTCGCGATAAGTTCTTACGCTGCAGTTTTCGACTGACAAAAGCTCAAGCTCACCCCCC